>JAQMYM010004521.1:0-13129 GCA_030014255.1 Parauchenoglanis ngamensis | reverse complement strand
ATCCTGTAGTTCGGTTTCTGAGTATTTCTTAATGTCCAGTAATGTTTCCCGTGGGTAAACATGAACACCGTTTGTTTTGGTGTCCATGTGCCGACCGAGTCGCGCCAAGAAACAAAAAAAGAAACAAATAGCACAAAAAAGCACCATTTCGGATCCCGGAGTGGCCGCTGCTTGCTACTGCCGCGCCGCCATCTTGGAATAGTAGTAGTATCAGTAGTAGTGATAGATGTGGCAATCTCATCTGACAGTAACAACAGCTCAATATGGAATGTTTTTACTTGTAAATCTTTTTTACTATTTAAAATATCTACTCTTTAGTTTAGTCATTTATATATTTAGTTTTATTTTATTTCATTTATAAATAATAAAAAAACCTGACCAACCCAACAGGAATAGAGATGTGGCATGAAAGTTTTTATAGCAAATACAATGTCACTTTTACTTTGTGATTGTGAAGGAAGAGCAAGCAACTAATTTATCTAACTATTATGCTAGAGATTCTTCAGATTCCTTTAGCCGGTTGTGCCAGCAGTGTGGAGACTAAAGCCTCAGTTATATTCCCTTCTCTGGACGTGCACAATGACAGTTGCAGACATCATAGAGCTGCTGTTATACTAATTTCTAGTCTGCTTGGAGGACACATGCCATACATTTGCAGTAGATCAGTATGTCCATCCACACATTTATTTTTCATACAGATTTTCCTACATGAATTATTTCACATTTGATTGTCTTTGATTTGTAAATTGTTGGATTGTATATTGTTTAAAGAAGAATTGTACAGATGAGGATAGTGGATAGAGGATGTACAGATGAGGATAGAGGATAATGACAGACCTCCATTGCATATGTGCTGGTGCCCTTGTAGCATAGTGGCATAAAATATTGGAGGGTACACAGAATTCCACACAAAGCCTTGTGTACACCCCCTGATGATGAGATTTACATCACATGGACCCTAGTGGACCCTTGCATACACTTTATTTTTGTTTATCTTAAATCTGCAGACACCACATTTTACAACAGTTATTTTTAAATGTGAAAGTTGGAATGTATCAGCAATTCCCGATACTATCATTAATTGTCCCAAGCCTACAGCTAACTCCTGTGGAGTGTGGTAGATGGATGGTGGCTAGCCGTTTTCAGAAATATGGCTTACAAGCTCCCAGCCTACACGGCTTTCATTCTAGGTTTCTAGTGCTCCAAAAGTGCTTTATATAACCACTGAACTTTTCACTGCTTCAAGGAGCCAAACCTGCAGTGGCCTCTTCGTATTAAAAATAAAGAGAAAGCAACTTTTTCACAAGGTGGCGTGTAGGCTTCATCAAGGGCTTCATATAGGGCTGGACGATATTGCAAAAAATCTAGATTTTTTTCCAACTTTATGAACAATTCTTGAACATGATTTAGGTTTTTTTTTGTTCATGTACATAATGCAATTGAAAATCTGTGCAAATTATTTATAAAGTTTGTTATTTAATAGAATGAACTTTGGAAAAATAGTAACAGCACCATCTGTAGCAAATAGTGCAAACAATGGTTCTTTTAAATAAAGGATATTTAAAGAAAGGATGTAAAAACAACATTACTTGCACTATTTGCTATGTAGATGGTGGTACTATCTTTGCACAACTTGGTGAACCCTTCTTTCTCAACATAAAATGCCATATTTCTGAAGTGATATTTGAACCTTTCTTTTCTTAGTTCAATCCTCGAAGAGCTGCCTGTTTATCTTAACATTGTTTTTTGTTTTTTTTTAATCTAAGCTTGCAGTGGTTGTGAGAAATGCAGACTATAGGAGGCATTCATCAGGTTAAGAAGGCTATGTCTTTAAACCTTTAAATAGCATTTATGGATGGTACAATTTTGATTAGAACATTTTGAAAACAGTGTTAAAACATTAATTCATTTTAACTGAATTAATCTCGAAATTCACCAACACTAATCTAAACTAATGTAAGTAGTATTTTATGTGAATTAACCTACTTTATTATGCAGTATTTTGTATGTATTGTTCAAATTGTTTGTGGCAAGCATTCCCATTGAATCATGATAAATTTGTATGTTGTACTTCAGTCCTATAGATTTTCCCCATTCATCATAAGCCTGAATGCCATAATGTGTGAGGCAGGTGAACATGTCCCGGATGGCCTGTCACTTAGTGGGAGCTCACTGGAACCCATTGTCCATGAATGGCACTACCCTTATGCCTCTGGCCACCAGGTCTGTTGGCATGCACCCTCTGCTGTACAGGAAGTTGGGAGCAGACTTGAAATGCCGATCACTGAAAATGAAATTCCAAAAGGAACCAGCGAAATGAGGGCACAAAGGGTGCAACTGACAGGCTAATGTGCTTTAAGTGTACTGTTGTCAGCCCCTTCATGAATAGCTTTGTGGAACTCTAGTGGTGGGAAGGTCCGTTGTAGTTTGACCAATGGTTAAGGTGCCCGATGCTTGTCAGAATTTAAAGAGCTTGATCTTTGCCTGTTTAGGGCCTGTATGGGGTCTTGTATGCAAGTGGCTATCTACCTTGTTGAAACTCAACGATGCCATTTAGCCTATCCATTCAGCTGCTCTGGTTTTTAATACTGAGGTCTGCACTGTTTCTTCCAAGGCATCTTTGTCTGCAGGCCTGATATGTAAGATAGCTTTTGTAGGATTGATTGTATGTGTTCATCATTGCAACTTGTGCCAACCACTACAACCGGAATTATTTTCAGGCTGCCTAATCTCTTAGTTTTTCCTAAGTGCAGTTGTGCTGCTTAGACAGCAGAGGGCACAGTAACATACAACTAAGGGAATGCACATAACATCATTGGAGGCAGAAGTAACACAGTTTGAATGCCAGTAAAAAGCAGCTATAAAATGAAAATAACTTTTTTGTGATTGACTGTACAAATAGATTCAAATAGCTCTCTTCATAGACTGTCAAAAGCAAAAGAAAAGAGTTAAATGGAGGTAATCATTTTAAGTCTGATTACAGTCTTCATAAATGTTTATTAAGAATAGGCCTATTTAATATTAATGTTTTCATTTTCAAGAAAAGGAATAATTCAGTTAATAGGCAATTATATTTTATTCCAACCTATACAAATGTTTGTAAATAATTATTGTTGGTTATTAAGAAAATGAAACAAAGATTATTTTTAAAATTTATTATTTAAATCTATATTTATGTTGATAAAGAATAGGAAAATTTTACTTTTTTCAAAAATGGGAAAATAAACGCGAGCCTAATATTGTGAATTGAATCGTTTGTTGGGTGAACCGTTAAATGTCTACCATCCATGCCTGATCTTACCAATAGATCAGTTTGGTGGCGATCCATCCTGCATCCTGTCTTAGGTGTCTCACTGCCAGGAGTGCGTCAGCCCACTAAAACAGTTGGCTCAACTGATGCAAACTGGAACACTCTTGCTTTCACTCCTAATTTTTCCCATGAACCACTTCTAATTGCAGAACCTCCATCTCCTCTTTCATGGCTGTGACCAGACCAAAATATATAGCATTCTTGCTTAGTTGAGATAAATAGTGGGGAGGAAGAATCAGCTCATAGCCTTTTGCCAGACAGTGCTGATGAGTACAAGTTCTAGTTGCATGTGCCTTCTTCATCATAATAGATTCCACTTGAGCTACATCTGCTTGTCTGTGATGATCAATGCTGATTCTCAAACACTGAAATGCAAAATGCAAAACTAATGCCCACCTCTGAGTTCCGGAGAGCAACTCAAGTGTGAACTCTACATTGTCACTTTCCTTTTGTAGCTGAGCTTGGTCATAGTGGGAATAGTCAATTCTGTGGTTTGTCACTAAGAGCACTTTTCTCCAAGGATAACCCAACCAGAAATGTAGTGAAAAAGGAAATACAGCTTGTTGCTACTTCTGACTATAGAGGCTGTAATGTGAAGGCATCAGATCCCAAGGTATGTACGTCCACCATTATGAGAAAGAATGTCATGCAAGGAAGAAGCCACCAGACTGAAGGTATTTGCAGGTGATTACTGGACTTTTGTAGGAGTAAACTATGGTCAGATGAAACAAAATTTGAATGGTTTGGCCATACAGATCAGTATATGGAGGAAAAAGAGTGAGGCTTTTAATCCAGATTGTTATGGTGTTTTTCCAAAAATTTTTGGGGGGTGAATAGAATGCATCATTTGGAAGCTCTCAAAATCCTGAAACAATACCTGAGTACATCAGCCAAAAAGTTAAAATTTGCAACTGGGTCATCTGCCAGGCCAAAGCAATACCTCCAAAGCTTTAACAAAATAATTGAAGACAACAAAGTGGAAGTATTGGTGTGGCCATCACAAAGTCTTAACCTGAATCCCATAGAAAATTTGTGGACTGAATTGAAAAAGCAAGTCTTCCCTAGGCCCACAAACCCTACAAAATTTTTTGTCTTGGGCAAAAGAAGCTTGTGGAAGGCGACCCTAAGTGTTTGATTCAAGTAAAAGCTGTTGATAGGTAATTGCAGCATCCGAATATCAGTTTGGACTAATGTCAGTTATGTACCTACTACCTAATCGTTATTATAATACATTCTATGGGTATACAAGTGAGTACTAAGGACACAATCTGTCTCTCGTTTTCTATTATTTTGGTGCTATCTCTTATTGCAGTAAAGTAGATTCCCTAATTGAATTAAAATAGGAAATGTATGGAGTGGAGCTGTGAAAAATGTAGTTTTAATGTCTTTAGCTGAAGTGTATATAAACCTTTGACCTCAAATGTCTTGTATTTAATTCTTTAACTATAAGCAACATAAATTCTTAGTAGCACAAAACACTGGTGGATGTAACTGTAGTGATATGAACAATAGATAACTGGGTTGGTGTCTAAAACTTACATAGAAGAAGAAAGCCTTTTATTTATAATATATGCAGTTCTTGAAAGTGAACCCTTTAGATTTTCTACATAAATATTGCCTATAACATCAGCGGATTTTCACATAATCCCTAAAAGCAGATAAACCCAATCAACCAAATGAGAAACAAATATTATGCTTGGTCATTTATTTATTGAGTTATTCCTTTGAGTGTGCTAACTATGCACATATAAACATACCAACATTGTTTATAGAATTTGAAGATTGTGCTTAGAAAGTAGCTTGCTATGCAAAAATGAATGCGAATGCAAATTGTGACTTGGAGCTCAACAAGAATGCTGTAGACTGGTGCTTAGTGTAATTTCTTTAGAAATTATATTACTATTTTATTTAGTTCAAGATTTAATATCTCTGTACATTTAAATTCCAATAATAGGCATGTAATAATTCACCCAATTCATGATTCAATTTGATTCACTATATTGGGTTCATGATTTTTTTCTTAATAACCAACAATTTACACACATTTGTAAAGGTTAGAGTAAAATATAGTAGCCTATTAACTAAAATATTATTTTAAAAAATGTAGCCTTTAATGTAGCACTTATGTAGCCTTTTATTTAAAAAAAAAGATAAGCTTTTTGAAAATTTTATTTTATTATTTTTTTAAATTTTGAACATTTCTGAAAGGTGTACTCATCTTAAACATAAACCAACTACCTCCATTTGCTTCTCTTTTCTTTAGCCTTGGCAATCTGTAAACCATAGCTCCAATTTCTTGTTGAATCTAGACCCTGTGAAACATTAGGAAATGGCAGTGTAGCCTTCACCCTCACAATGAGCATCTACTGTCCTCTTTCTGAGGTCCAGAGTAATTTCTTTTTTTTGGCATAATGAAATTGCTTCTTACCAAAAGTGTCAGAGTAGTCCATGTGTTCAAGTGCCACTGGCCCTGTTAACCAGAGTTCCTTATGTAAAGGTCATTGCTGATTGATTACTCAGGTGTGGTGTGAAAGTTAATTGAGTGTTCGGGTTTGCCTTGAAAGAGAAGAAAATGGGGGCTAATAATTTTGGCCTTGTCATTTTTCAGTTATCTTGTTAAAATTCAGCACATCAATATCGAAATCTTAATCACACTTTGTGGGTCTTTGTTCTTTTAGAAGCAATAAAAGTATTATCAGTTATGGTCATTTCCATGGAAATATTAAGGGATTTGTGTTCTTCTGCTTTAAAGACAAAATAATGGTGGAATTTCCACCAATTAACAAATTTTTGCACTAGAGGCCATGAAAATGAATTGGTGACTGTAAGATGAGTGTAACGTGGAGACGTTTCGAAGTTGTCGAAACAACAAGTGCAGCGGCGTACACTGTTGAAAGGAGTCAATAGTCATACCAGGGGATGGGTTGGAGGTGGAAGAGAAGCTTAGCAGGCGTTGAGTGGGAGCAGTCCATCACGTGTTGGAACGGAGTCGCAGTCGCTGTGGCACACGCAGAGAGGGTTCGAGGGGTGTAGCGTGATACTGAGGATCCAGCCGGAGTTCAAACACGGAAAAGAAACGCGTACACAAAAGACGGAAATAAAACCGAGCGTTGGCGTGAACGCTTAAAAAAACCTTAGCCCAGAAGGACTGATAATAATAATCCATGAGCTATGATTTCACTCGAGACCAGAGTGCCGTGAGACTTATGTGTTGTGTGCACATGTGCATGTAGTATATCGTTCTTATTTAGGGCTGCAACTACTGATTTTTGTTTATTATCCGTAGGGTGTTAATGGAATAACCTTCCCTTTATTATTCAATTGGTTTTATTTTTTTAAATATTATATACAAAAAATATTTAAATCAGCACTACTATGTAACTTTTTCTTAGCTAGGCTTAATTAAATAGCAGTTCACGAATTGCAACATTAGTGTCATTTATCAGGTAATCTGTCACAGCATAAGAATATTATTGTCAAGTTGACCAAATGAATGTCTATATTCATTCAGTATAAGCATTATATATGAATGGCACTGAATATACACTTAGACTCACTCAAAGTGATGGTATGTAGCCTACGTCATTTACTGTTATCACTTGTTTAATGACTGCAGCTGTGTCTGCATTCCAAACCATTATTAGTTCAAATTTTGAACAGACAAATTCAAAATAAAGACAAAGTAAATATCAGCTGCCTGTTTTGCTCACTGAAACTCTCCGATGATGAGTTCATTTTGTTGCTGTGTGCGCTCGTGAGACGAATCATTTTCAGCGTGTTGAATTGACTCCAAATATATGCATTTGACTCTTAGTTTTCAGTTGCTGAGATTAGTAAATCTAATCTTTTTGGGATCGACTTGTGAACCGAAAGCAGGGTCGGAAAAATGGGCTAGTTTAACTTTTTACTTTTTAAGCTAATTCATTCAAATAGCTTCGCTAGTTGCTGCTTAACAAAATATGACAAAGCTGTTCTGGACAATTTGAGCAAGAACATCATGCTTCTCCTCATTTTCCCACAAATGAATGATATTGCTCACATTAAAACACTGATTATCTGATTATAGCTTTTGTATTTATATTTGTTTATGTAAATATAATGGAATACAGTTACCTTTTATTTTGTGTCCTAATTACGCACCGCCTTCCATGTATTTTGTTACTCCCCAAGCCTGTGTATATACATATATATACAACCATATCTGTCAACCATTACACAATTACTGATTATTGTAATAAATTAATTAAGAATACATTTAGGTAAAAGAATCCAAAAGTTTAATTGGGGATGAACCAATCGATTTAGGAATCTGGAATGATTTGCATGAACATTTTGAATGCTCCAATATTTACAGACACAGCCTGGAAGCCCTGGCCTCTTCCTCCAGTCTCCCATGCCCTTGACTGAAACTCATAAAGCTTCCCTTGCTTTCTTTGAAAATAAATGGAAGTATTTTGAGTTCATTAATATGAAATAAAATCTATCAATGTATTTTTGACTACACCGGACTAGCATTTCACAAGTATATACTGTATTTAACATAAGTTAACTATATTTATTAGGGATGTCACCACAAATTTTAATTTAATCTTTTAAGTCAAAATTTTTGTCTTTCATCATTAACTGTTCAAAAATGCTTTTTGGCCAAAAGAGAAAAAAAATGCTTTGACATAAAAAAATTAAGTAAGCGTTGTGGAATAAAATTCAGAATTTTTAAAAAAATATTTTCATGTTATCTGTTTTATACTGAATATAATTCATGTGATAACATTTGCCTTAATGCTTTTTGAGAATGAGCTCTGATTAGGCCTGTATGCAGAGGGCATCGTGACATGAAATTATGAAAATAGTTATCAAATGGTCTTACTTCCAGGCTCCAATGTCTGTCTAATATATCTAGTTTTACCAGGCTACGCAGAGAATTGTATAAGATTATGGGAAGTATATATATTATATATATATATATATTAGCAGGCAGAATGCACAGTGCACAGATAATTAATTAATGTAATTGCATCATCTGTAGATAGGCAGAGAATCGACTCATTCCTTACGGCCAACCTAACCTGTTGTGATCTTAGGAGCCTTGAGCGATATAAATCAGGGGATTTACTGGTGTTCTGCAGCCCCCTGGTGGTCTGTGAAGGCATTGCATGTGGTCCTGCCCAAACATTCAATAATGTAGTTTCACTGTAGGAATCACTATTTTTTGTTACATTTTTAGAACACATTTCCATGTATTAATTGTTATTTGTAAATAATCAAATTCATGCAAATATATAAAATTTAGAAAAGCAAGGTGATTTTCAGGATTAAAATAGTGGCCATCTGGTCTTTCCTTTATAGCCTGTGCTTTTCTAATGTTGGAATGCATCCCCAGTGTCACATGTATATGCATAACGTACGGATTCGCACCTCAATCCCCCTTCCTTATACCACACAACGTGGTTCCACAGGTTGCTTCTTTGTCAGAATGGTGATCCCTGGGTCACAAACCCCTAATCTAAAGCAACAGGAAGACATCTAGTGGAAGTTAAGATAGTTAGAGTGAGGGAGATGAAGTAAAATTAAGCTATTAGAGGAGGCAAATATATATACAAAACCCTTTGGGTTTATAAGATCATGCACAATGGTCATTCTTAAGCATTCACTCTTGACACTGAGCTTTATTGCTTATGTTTTCCTTTGTAGTAAAGTTTATAAAGTTGATCCTAAGAAGTTTTTGTTTCCTTGCTCATCCTTGAACCTACTTGTAATACGGGAAGAATTCTCCATGACAACCTACAGCAAAGTGTCAAATCTAACATTTTACAAATAAGGTTAATGGTAAAGATGATAATTAAAAAGTGATTAAATAAACTTTAATTCTCTGGCTCCTGTCACTGTAGCTGTATTCAAACATTTTGAGCAGATGCAGAACAGTGTTGGCCTTGTAGACATTAGACAATTGATTTGTAAAAGGATTATTTCGAAGTGTACTTTTTCTTTTTTTAACTTTACTGAGCATTATTGCAAAATACTTTCTTCATATCCACCTTCCAGCTGAGTTTTTGCAATTGTAGCTACTAGCAACCCATTTTGATTGCACTGCAAAATCAGAAGGTTTTTCATGAAAACCAATATGGAAAAAAAAACAACTCTTCCCATTCAAAGCATTGTAAAAAATCCCATTTTTTGCTAATGTGATTTAAAACCATGTGCAGCAAGATTGAAGGCTTCCTGAATGAACTAAGGAAATATGATAATATTTGTAATTTGGCATTTCCAAATAAAGTCAGAGATCATGCCCAGGCCTTTATCACTACTGAGAGTACAAATGTACTGATCTCTATGAAATCCACAATTACTACAGAAAGAATGATTTTGGTGCTTTCTTACAATCCCACTAATTAAACAGTGGCTGAAATTATATCAAAAATTTGTAAAAAAAAAAAAAAAAAAACCCTGCTGGATGATCCCAGGTCTGCTTGCCTTTTTAAGGAACCTCCACTTCATGAATGGCATTTCAGCATGCAACCGTTTAAGGTTACAGGCCATAATGGATCCCTTTTTATCACCGATCACTCATGCATCATTACAGGTGGTGTTTAAAGTGATTCCTGCTAGATAAGGAAAAAGAAACTTATCTACACTCTCTGAACTTTGAAACCCAATGGAATGACTATTGTTTTGACTGCATCTATTATATTATTAGCCATTTTGAATAACTATTTGTGTTATGTCCTACAAGCTCAGAAGCAATTATCTTGCACATCTGATGAAGAACAGTTGTCCAAAATGTCCGGATTCTCTCATTAGACCGTATGTCTATTAGGGGTGTAACTGAATATGAATACATTATTCAGAACAGACAATGAACAGACATTGAACAAATAATGCATCCTAAATACATACAAATACTGATATGAAAAATAGGTGGAATATGCACTGTTGTAGGTACCATGGATCCAGAGATTGGGGTGCACCTTTATTAAGGTACTTTTTATAGCAGCTGGAAGTACATATGATGGGTATATGTCACCTTCATGAATCATAAACTTCACTCACCTTTGTTCAGCCTCTCTGGGTCCAACAAGCAGTTGAGTTGGGATAGACTACAAATGAGACCGAAAATAAAAAACTTGTTTGCATGCTTTCTTACTGACTTACCTGTCAGTAAGAGTTTTTAGACTGATATATTCTTATCCTGGGTCCTAGTGAACCACTATCAGAATGTATTTACTAATAGAGACTTCAAAGCACTTATGTGCTTTGTTGCTCTGGATAAGAACGTGCCATAAATGTAAATTTTACTCTAAAACTTGTATATACCTTTAATGGTGCCTTCACAGATATGTAAGTTACCCATGCCATGGGCACACACCCCCATACAATCACAGATTCTCATTTGGATGGTCCTTTTCCTCTTTAGCCATGAGGACATGATGTCCAGGATTTAAAAAAACAATTTGAAATGTGGTTTTGTCAGATAATAGCACACTTTTCCATGTGGTCAGTCCGTCTCAGATGAGCGTGAGCCCAGAGAAGTTGGCAGTGTTTCTGGATGTTGTTCATATATGACTTTTGCTTTGCATTTGTTGATGCAGTGACAAACTGTATTTGCTGACAACGGTTTTTCAAAATGTTCCAGAGCCCGTGAAATACCGTCCTTTGTACAATTATGTCGGTTTTTATTGCAGTGCCATCTGAGAGCTCAAAGTCATGTGCATTCAGTGTTGGTTTTTTAGCCTTGCCCCTTGTAGGTAAAGATTTGTCAAGATTGTCTGAATACATATTATAATTATTATATTATATTATAATAATTATTATATTATAATATTATATACAGTATTATTTACAGATAGTGCCAGAAGTAAGTACTGCAGCATAGTGATGCTATGTGTCACAGTATATACAGTGATGGACAGTCAAGCGTTTCTGTGTACAAACAACAACTTTTGTAAATATTTAGGTGCATATTTACAGAGGGGACGTGGACAGCAATTCACGATACTTAAGGTTGTATGTACAGTTAGCAGTAGCTAACACATGTACAGTGAAGTCCACCATTATCCTGAGACAGAAGTGAGCTTTCTTAAGGCTCAGTAGAAAGTAAAGACGTTGTTGACATTCACTTTTACCTGGGAGAAAGGGAATCCCCCATGCTGTTTGGAACATCGTTGCTAAGCCATGTTTCTGTGAAAAACGTCAGAATACAGTCCATGAGCCTTTGCTTTGTTAGGGGCCAGATCTTTATTCGTCCAACTTGTTTGCGAGAGACCACACATTAGCGAGGAAGATGCTAGGTAGCACTGGCTGGTGTGGGTTTTGCCTTAGCTTAGCACACAAACCTACACGCTTACCCCCCTTTGTTTACGGTCTCGATGTCGGACATGTCCATTCGGTATAAATTGCTCCTTTGGTTTTGGTATCCTTCTCAGCTCTGGTGGTAAATGATGATGACTCCCAACTTTTTTGGAATCAGGGTTATAATTGAAAATAGAACAAAGACAATATATCAAATGCTCAAACTTAGAAATTTTATTGTTTTATGAAAAAAATGTTAATTTTGAATTTGATTCCAGCAACGTGTTTCAAAAAGTTGGGATGGGGCAACAAAAGGCTGGGAAAGTTGTATAATGCTAAAAAAAACAGCTAGTGGAATGTCTCACAACTATCCATCCATTATCTGTACCTTCAAGGTCTTGGGGAAGCTGAAGCCAGTCCCAGCTGACTTCTGGTGAGAGACGGAGTACACCCTGCGCAGGTCCCCAATCTATCACAAGGCTAACACAGAGACGAATAACCATTCACGCCTATGGGCAATTTAGTGTCCAGTTGACCTAACCATATGTCTTTGGACTGTGAGAGGAAATTAGAGAATACAGAGGAAACTATGCAGGAGAAAGGTCCCTGGTCAACCTAGGGATCAGACCCGGAACCTTCTTGCTGTTTAGTTAATTGGCAACAGGTTAGTAACATGACTAGGTATTAAAAGAAGATCAAAGAATGGCAGCTTCAATTTCTGCTGTAAAAGTGAAAGACTGGGCAAATAGTGCAACTATTGCAGAATAATGTTCCACAATGTAAAATTGTACAGAATTTGGTGTCAGGTGAGAATTTTCCAATTCTTTATGAAGGTGTTCAATGCTTTGTGCATGCCACTTGAGTTCTTCCACTCCAACCTTGACAAACCTTGGGCTTTATTTATACCTTGCATTGTGCACGGAGGGACTCCTATGCTGGAATAGGTTTAGGGCTAGGCTTCTTGGTTCCAGGGAAGGAAAATTGTATTGTACAGCATATAAAGACATTCATACAATTGTGTAATTCCAAATTTGTGGCAACAGTTGGGGAAGGCCCACAAATGGGTGTGATGTTTTTGGTCACATTGCATATATTGCTTTATAGGCCAATTGATTGGACAGTTGAAGATTGGAAAAAGACCAAGCAATTTGCCATTTTTTTTCCCTCAATCTGTCCAGCTTAGGTGAACCTATGTCCACTGTAGCCTAAGATTCCTATTCTTGTCTGACAGGTGTATAACCTGATGTGGTATTCAGCTGTTGTAGCTCACTGGCCTGAAGGTTCAATGAAGCTTCTTCCTGAGAAGGTTTTGCTAATCATGGTTGTAAAGAGTGGTTATTTGAGTTTCCTGTAACCTTCCTGTCAGCTTGAACCAGTCTGGCCATTCCCCTCTGACTGCTCTCATCAACAAGGCATTTCCACCCATATTTACATTTACATTTACGTCATTTGGCAAACACCCTTATCCAGAGCGACTTACATGTATCTCATTTATACAACTGAGCAGTTGAGGGTTAAGGGCCTTGCTCAAGG
>JAQMYM010004520.1:0-13135 GCA_030014255.1 Parauchenoglanis ngamensis | reverse complement strand
CATTGCTGTCTAAATAAACCGGGGAGTCCCTCCCATGTTTGAGTGAATCTTCCGTGTTGACTCCTTCTTCCGGCGTTGAGAGAAACGTCACAATATATTTGTTGATTGGCTCTTGATTCTCAGACAGAAATATAGTGCTAAGTTTAAAGCTGTTGTCCCACTTTGGCTGAACACCACCTATTGTTTCACCGAGAGCCCATGAACAAAGAAATAAGAAGTAAACCAAAGAGATTAACTCATGGGATCATTTCAACATGTGTCACGCAAACATCTAGGTTCACACAAAACTTGATTGGATTGTTTTAATTCATTGCTGTTTAGAGGTGAGAGTTTTATCATTGAGCAGATGTGGAGATATTTTATTACATTTTGAGAAACTGATTCCATGTAACTTAAGACTTAAGAGTGTGAGTTAAGAGTTAAGAGTTAAGTTAAGAGTTAAGAGTTAAGAGTAAAAACTTAAGAGTTTTAAATATATTTTAAAACACACTACAATTTAAAAATTGAAGTAGTAGGGATATGTGCAGGATCCACAGAGTAGAATACACCTGTGCAGATGTAGATGTGCAGATTTATGCACATTAAGTGGATGTGCAGAAGCAAAGATTATGCAATTAGGCCATTTTTAGGTATACTTTTGAAAGATAAATCAGTAAAAGAATGTGTTTACAGAGCACTCTTTAGTTCGACTGATAGTAAAGTATCAGTACCTTGGAGGGTGTTGCAGATACAGAAGAGGTAAAGAATGGGGTAATTTGTGTATCCTAAGGTGAAGAAAGCCAAACCCCATGTCATTCCCAGCAGCATGGTCAGGCCCAGGACAGTGCAAACGTCCTTACAAGATGGAAGTTTACTGCCTCTGACGTTCAAGCACCTCAGCTTAAATATCTGATGCGTCACTGCCACCAGAACGCATGTGTTGAACAGGAGCGTTAAGGAGACGTAGGGGATGTTCATGCCATACAGAAAGCGATGGTCAGTAATCCAGCAGCTGTGGTACAAATTGTACATTACATAGGGTCAACTTCACAGGTAGATATTTATTCTAAGTTTATTGTTATACAGCTGTTGACTGGTCACACTCAATAAAAGTTTTGAGGAACAGAAAAATTTGTTTTCTGCTACAAACTACAAATTGTTCAAGGTGTTTACTTACAACTGGACTCTTTTGTTTGTGTTCGATAATTGTATCTGTGTGGGGCCATAAAAAGGATAACTGCCAAACGCACACAAACTTCCTCCAACAAGGATAGCAGGCACTCCTGGAAATAAAGGACCACTTTAATAGGAACACCTCTACACCTGAACATTCATCCAGTTGTCCAATTAGCCACTCATATGGCAGCAGTACAATTAATAAAATTATGCAAGTATAAGCCAAGAGCTACCAGATAATGTTCATATCAAACATCAGAATGGGGAAATGTGAT
This sequence comes from Parauchenoglanis ngamensis, assembly GCA_030014255.1. Classification (NCBI taxonomy): domain Eukaryota; kingdom Metazoa; phylum Chordata; class Actinopteri; order Siluriformes; family Auchenoglanididae; genus Parauchenoglanis; species Parauchenoglanis ngamensis. Next base: position 11,705 of record JAQMYM010004520.1, on the reverse strand, counting down.
CACAGTGTAGGGCCAGGTTGAATATTTCAGAATCTGTTGATCTCCTCAGATTTTCCCACATAACAGTGTCAAGATTTTACACAGAATGGTGTGATAAAACAAAAAAACATCCATTGAGCAGCACTTTGAACACTGAAGTGGAGAAATTATAAGAGCAGAAGACCACATCATGTTTGTCTCCTGTTAGCCAAGAACAGGAATCTGTGTCTACACTGAGCCAAAACCTGAGAGTTAAAGATTTTCTCAAATTTCTATTGTCCAGATTCAGAGAGACTGCATTGTAAGAACAAGCAGGGGTAATAATATTAACACCTGAACAAGCAGGTGATAATAATAAAGTGATGTTTGAGTGTATTTGTACTATATTTTAATTAAGTAATCATTACTTATTGGGCTTATATTGCAGTGTGTTGTGCAGTGTAGGCCACATGGTCTGATTCCTCACCCCATCCAAACAGCGACAGCTTGACCATGTAGTGCTTGATTTGGGTGTTGAACACTTTGATTAGAAGCAAGTACAAGTGTGCGGCTTCAATGGCCATCCAAGAGAAACAGGACAGGAGACTGTACTGTATTATCACTGCTATTAAGACACACAAACTGTCTTGAGACCACGTGGCTCCCCATTCGATGAACAAGAAGGTGGTGTTGAGGAGGAAAAGGGCTACACTCAAAGACACATGGATATGGATGGAACTGTCTCTGTCTGAGCTCCTGTAAAACAACAGAGTATATATGTTTGTGCTGTATTTGTGTATGCTACTAAATTTTTTTTACATATATGCAGGTCAATAATTAAAGAAAAAACAGGTTGCTTTGTTATGCTGATGTGGGGGTTAGGGGGTTGGATTTAGCTGGAAGAATCAATGCAAATCAACAGAGTTTTTCTGATCGATCACCTCTTTGAAAGGTTTAATGAAGATAAAAATGATGTGACGCCTAAACACCAAATCTCTACCCAATTTAACTCCTATGGGAGATTTTGCAGCGACAAATTAGCTCTCTCCACCACCATCAAAACATGGCTCAATTCTGAGTTTGAGTTTGGTATTGTGCATGTTTTCCCCTTATCTGTGAGGGTTGCTGTGTGTTCTATGGTTTCCTCCCCCTGTCAAAAATATGCTGGTAGGTGGAATTGTGACTTTAAAGGTGTGTGATGCTCTGATATGGACTTTTGTCCCATCCAGAGTGTATTCCCAGCTCAACACTGAATAAGATCAAAAAGGTTACTGAAGATAAATGAACTACAGTTGGGTATAAATATGATACTTTCCTCTTCACTAAATGAATCTAGCTCTGAATAGTTTGTTTTTTGTTCATTTGGCCTTAGGTTAAGGATCTTGCTCAAGGAGCCAACAGTAAGGTCTTAGTGGTGCTGGGATTTGAACTCACAACCTTTCTCAGTAGCACAAAGCCTCGAGCACTGAGCCACTACTTGCACTTGAATAATGCCCTAGGTATGGAAATACACAATTCGGAAACTAGTAGCATTTTCTCTGCCCTGTCTTAATTTCTTCTTGACTGCCCTCTATGTCTAGGGATCCTCTGTAATTCACATCTGTTATGTAATTCAGATCTGTCTACTCTGTTGTTCATCCTTTTATGTCACATTTGATGTTAACTGTGTAATGCAATATCATGTTTTTCCTTCTACAATAATATCTCAAAAATATTTCAGAACAGCATCAAATCACTTGCAAAATAATTAAAATATTTGCTCTTAGGCAGTTAAAATGTATCATTGGTACATCATGACATTTATTATACCCACTTCATGAAAGTGTAGATGAAGATGGTGACTACTGAGAAAAACGACGAAAGGCTACAACCTATGTAAGTAATATAGGAGAGGATTTCCCACTGCTGAGAATCAATTTGTATCACGTTAATGTTAACCTAATAAGACACACACAAGAAGAAAAAGAATACACATATATCAGCAAAACCATAGTATAACTAGTTTAATCACTTGATTTCTGATACTAACACAGTGCTTACCAGAAGTACAGCAAAGGGGGTCATATGATCATATGAGCAGGTAACAATGTTGCTGCTGTTAAAATTGTCCAGGTTGGTAAAAGACCCCGTGTCACTCCAGTTGTCCGCTAATCAGGACCAAATGAGAATCTATGGTTAGTTTCAACATAATAGCTGCCAACTGATAGGATCTTGTGTGTATACATGAGAAGAAGATGATTGAAATGAATGCTGTACACTGTTTTGGAAAGCAGATTTCATAAGATGGATATGAGTAGAGTCAGTTGATGTTCCTGAGCTGCCTGACAATCCTGTAATATTCATTCAGATTGCTTTCTTCTTCACTTGTAAATGTGGCAAGAAAAGCAAGCATTCATTTAATCCCTTAGAAAACCATTTAAATACGTATCTTTTTTTGTTTGGCATTTAATTGGTGGTGCATTCTCTGTTTTAAAGTTTCATTTTATTTTCATTTCATTGTTTATTTATTTTTAAAATTATTATTATTAATTAAATATGATCCTCCATTTTTCAACATTAGGGTTATCAAACTTGTTAGCCAGCACCAGCAAACACTGATTCCTCTTCATTCTTCTTCTTTGTCTTCCTTTCTTCTTCTTCTTCTTCATCCTTCCAGTGCTTCCTATCCATTTCATGCTACCACTTGTACAAACACGAAATGTGGAAGGTGCTCTCTAGAGGTTTGTCTATTCTGGGCTACTGTAGTGTCACAACATGGCAGCTCTGTGGAAGTGGACCCGCTCCCTATGTAGATATAAAAGGCTCATTCTAAGCTTATGAAAACAAAATGATTCATAGTTACACTAATGAAATCATTATGAATATTATATTCCATTTTTGCCAATAGATCCCCCTAAATCCTACATAATGGACCTTTAGTTAAGAGGAATAAATGTAAAAAAAAATCAATCAAGTATTATCAAGTACAGTATGTTTATTAAAAATAAATAAGTAAATAATTTGATTAATTAAATAATTAATAAAATAATTTTATATTTTTTTCCTTATCTCCTATTATTATTATTATTGTTGTTGTTGTTGTTGTTGTTGTTAATTTATTATTATTATCATCATCATCCCCATCATTATAGAGTTAAAGGAATTTAATGGCTTAATGTGTCTTGTTTGCTTGCTAATTATTTTAATTTGACTGCTATATTTCATTGATAACTAGGGTTCTAGTTCCAGGATAAAGTTTGGAGAGGTCTTGGCGAAGTTAGTAGGGGGCGCTGGTGGGGGTTCACTGATACACCACTACATTTCAGCATGTACATAGTATAAGTTGTATTATAATAGAGAATTAAACATGTTATTGTCATTTTAACCCACAAGTCTAAAACTAGGCCAAAGAGGACATTAGCGTTAACTTCTAGAATGAGTAATTTCTCTCATAATCTGCATTTACAGCATATTTCTGTAAGGTATTTCACCACTATATTAGGTGATGTTAGTGGCCTTTACTCGTCTGGGGAATTAACCTGATGCCTGCATCATCAAATATCATTTATATTATAGAGCTTATAGAGCACTCTTTATTTCATCATAACCAACCAATCATCAGGGTGAGATCAAGGTGTCATCACTATCACTCCACCAATAACAAAACTTTGCATTTAATAAAAAGCTACATACCTGTGATATCAAAGAACTGACATGCCAGGGTGTGGTTTTCCTGTGCAAATAAACATAAGAGCAAAATTAACAAATAATTTCTGAGTTTTTCACATGTGATTATGTGATGAACCAGTGCATTTCAACCTCTTATGTTCTGAAGTTGCAATGTGAATTCAAGTAAACACCCATCACATCATGTGTGCAATAAGGATCATGTGACAATAATTTATTCATGTGAAAAAATGTGAATCAGTAACATGTAAAAGTAAAGGAATCATATATAAATCACAGGTGAAAGTATAAGCACATGCATGACATGAAAGTAAATGACTCATGAGTAAAAATCACATGTGAAAGTACATGTGAAAAAATAAAAAAATATAATACCTTTTCATAGGTAAAAAATATAAACACATGCACTGTGTGAAACGTAATGTGTGAAAAGTCTCAAAATCATGTGTGGCAATTTAATTTTTGAATCATGTGATTATTCTCACTTGAAGTTGAAGCAACTTTTCTTTAAGGAAGAATCTATACAGATGATCACTTACGGGTATTATATAACTACTGTTCACTGTAAAGTTGATAACAAGCCGATTAAGCAAGTTCTTGAGTCCATTTCCGACAGTTTCAATGGCAATGACTGTGGTCTTAATCTCCTGGAACGTGTTATTCTTTGACTATATGGAGAAAGGGGATATAGATTTATATATAAACTCTATATATACATGTGATTTAAAGAAATTATGAAGGTTTACTTAAGACTTACCTTAAACTGTTCGGCAGAGAGATATGTCACTATGGCAACTTTGCCTTTCTCCTCTGAGACATTCAGAAAAGGTTCAATAGGGATGAATACATCCAAAGGAAGATCGTAATCAGACACCTATCAGACAGTAAAGACAAATAATATTTACATCAAATGCTACTTTCTTAAACACTTGGAAATGAAAAGTCTTCATTACCATGGTGGTTATAATCATTAGATCTATTCATTACTACTATGCCTACAAACATATTAATTATTGTGCCACAGCATTGTAGAATTCTCGCTTCTGATTGGCCAGAAGGTTTAGATCCACGTTCTATAACAGCGGCTCTGACAGAAGTGCTGGTTGGGTTTCAAATCATATCATATCATACGTATTAATGCACTTGTTCTAATACATTATCATTTCTATCCTAATTCACAGGAACTGTTTGGCAGACAAGCTACACTGCCTAAGCCTAATATTACACAGACCTTTGGTTGCATAATATGACAAACAAAACCCCAAGAAAAGCCTCTAATCATTTTGCTGCAATAAAGCAAATAATAATCAAATTGCTGCGGTACAAGAAGAATAAAGCGGCGTCCTTTAACAACACCCCTTAAATGTTCAATTACTAGTTATTAATATGTGACGTAAGTGTTACCTTTGGAGCAGGGATGTGTACATGCCCAAGATCTGTGGTGTTCTTCATTATAGCCATGTTAACAACAATCACATTAAAGTTGTCATGGTCATAGCTTTTGTTTGTGCCATTGAATGGTAAGCCGATGAGGGCATCAATGTACTTTTTCTCTGAACTGTTTTGCACAGGCATCAACATATCTTTTAGTCTACATTTACAGACACACTGATCTGAGAAGGGTATTCAAATCTTACAATTTGCTTACCTGATGTAGGCTTTTTTTACTTCACTATCTGAAGCAAACGATTCATTACACATGGTTATAATTTGTGTTGGTCTTTGTAAGTCTTGCAGGTCATTAGAGTTGGATAATTTATTTATCAATGCAATTATTTCATTTGTTACACACATTGTGACATTGCATGTGGTCTCTTGCTCACCTAAAGAGTAATAATAATTTTAAAAAAATACAAAATTTAAAGACATATTAATAGTTATTAAATTAAAATAACTGATTTATCAAAACTAAAAAATTACTTCAAACTTATTTAGGAAAAATCAAATTGTTTCTTACTTATTTTCAAGACAAGCATTTTGGTTTGATTTGTGATTAAAACATTTTGTACCATGCTTATGTTATTTACACCCATCATATTTATGGTGAGATTGAAAGAGGTGCACTGTAAATAACACTGGGTTCCCCAGCTGCAGTGTAATGTACTAACGCTCTCTTCAATTGTCAATTCTGTGCTGTTGTAGAAAAAAAAGTTCTTATTCTTATTATCTGCAGAAACAGAAGAAATAATGAAAGCAATAAGCTATGGTGCATTGGTAAAAACTGTAGGTTAAAAAAACAAATAAATAATAATGAGTGGGTTGTGAGTGCTGAGAAAAAGGACAAACGTGCACAACCTATATAACTATTACAGGACAGGTTTTTCTGGTTATCCAAGACCTGAGAGAGAGAGAGAGAGAGAGAAACAAACAGAGAAATAACTATACAGAGAATACATTTATATCATTTAAACTACAGTATAACTAGTTTACTCACTTGATTACTAATTCAGTGCTTACCAGAAGTACAGCAAAGGGGGTCATATGATTATATGAGCAGTTTACAGTGTTGCTGCTGTTAAAGTTCTCCCGGTTGGTGAAAGACCCCATGTCATCCCACATGTACTCTAATCGGGAACAAACGAGAATCTTGTTAGTTTTAATCTAATAGCCACAAACAGCTAGGATCCTGTGAGTACAGGCTTCATAAGATAGATATGAGTCGAGTCAGTTGGGTTTCTGTGATGCTCCTGAGCTGCTGTGAGTCACCCTGACAATCCTGTAATATGAATTCAGATTGCTTTCTACTTCACTTGTAAATGTGGGAAGAAAAACGAATGCACTATGTCTTGACTGAGAAACACAACCAGTCTGACATCCTATATTTTTCTAATCCTTTATCTTTTTTTTTTAATCTCCAGTGCAAATGTACGAGTACAAAGCAAATCAGTTTTACTTTAATACTACTGTGATTATAGAGGAGCAAAGCTGGATGTTGGGAAGCTGACCTTATAAACTCCTGGTGTATTATCCAGCTGTTTGTTTTAAAGCATATTATTTAGTAACTACTATCAATTATACATTAAAAGTAAAAAAGTAAAGATAAACTATGGCATAGTCATGTAGAATGTGCCCTAGCTAGCTCTTTAAAATTCTCTTTTTTATTTCCTTAGTTATATTTGTGCTTATATTTTTACTTCATCTTATTTTATCTCGTGCACTGTATTACAGCCATACTTTACATCATTTAACTGTTATTACTTGATTCTACAGCACTTTGAGCTACTTCATATATGAAAGTCTTCAATAAACAAAGATTTTAGATTTTAATTCAACCCCATTTCTACAAGTTTTCAAGTAACTTTGCAGCACTTGACAAAAACCTACCTACCTGTTTCATTGTAGAACTGACATGACAGTTTATAATTCCCCTATGAGAATAAACACAAGGACAGAATTAGCAAATGGATCAAATAACCCTTTCAGAATTTTTCACATGTGATTTTCTCAATAGCGTGTGATTACATGTGAATAAAAAGTGCATTTCAACCTGTTACACTCTCAAGTTGCACATGTGAATTTAAGTAAACACCTGTCACATCATGTGATCAATAAGGATCACATGTAACAATAAATAAATCATGTGAGAAAATCATATCTGAAAAATTAAAACCAAATGTAATGTGAAGAGAAATAAATTATGTGTAAAAATCTCATGTGAGAGAGTAACATGAAAAAAGAAACAAAGCATGTACAAATAATGTGAAAATTAAAGAATAATGTGTCAAAATCACATATGAAAATAAAAACATATGCCCTTCACTTATGAAAATCACACAGTGAAATAAAACATATCCACTACATGTAAAAGAAAATCATGAAAATACATGTATTATGTGTAAAAATCACATGTGAAAAATAAATAAATCATGGAAAAATCTACAAAATAATTTTTACAGATGAAAAATGTGAAAACATGCACTAGATTTGAAACATAACATGTGAAAATCCATGTATGTCAATTTAATATAGTATGTGATTCATGTTATTATTCTCATGTGAATTTTATTTAACTTTTCTATAAGGGAAGAAAGTGCCATAAGCCTGGAAAAGATTTTAAGGATGTCAAAACTATTATCTGAAAAATATATTTTAAATATTCACTTACAGATATTATTTCACTATTGTTCACTGGAAAACTGATAACAAGATCTTCAGTCAAGTTTTTGTGCTCATATCCAACAATTTCAACACGAATGACTTTGGACTTCAACACAGTGTTTGAGTTATTCTGTGAAAATGTGCAGAAAATGGATAGAGACTTATAGTTTTTACAAAACAAATAATTCAAGCATCAAACAGAAATACATGCCATTTAAAGAGATTATAAAAGTTTCCTAAAGACTTACCATAAAATGTTGAGCAGAGTGATATGTCACTACACCAACTTTGAGCTTCCCCTCTGAGACATTCAGAAATTGATCAACAGGGAAGAATACATCTATGGGTGGATCATCTTCAGACAGCTATCAGACAGTAAAGAGAGATATTATTCACATTGGATGTCATTCACATAAAGACTTTGAAACAAAGGATTTTTATTATCTTTGTGGTTTTAATAGTCAGATATTTTTTATTACTAATTATTATACCACATCACTTCTGAATTCTTAAATCCAAAATTTCTATAACATTAGTGCTAACAGTAATGCAGTTCCTCCATCCATTCATCCAATATCTATACCGCTTTATCCGTCTGGGTCGCGGGGAAGCTGGAGCCAATCCCAGCAGTCGTTTCGTGCGAGAGGCGGGGTACACCCTGGACAGGTCGCCAATCCACCACAGATGCAGTTCCTTCATTTATATTAATATACTCAATCTGATATACGTGACAGATCCAGGATCTGCAACAATTGTCTCCTTTGTGCTCATCATCCTGAGGTCTGCTTCAATCTGCCGTTCCTTGAATTTTGCTATGCCACCCATAGGTGGAAATCACAGCATTGCATCATGGGATGTGGTAGTTGACAAAGTAAGCTCTGGCTGTATACTGGAAATTTTACCCAGAGTAGTATATCATCCTGGTAAATGTTAAGTAGTGCAATATTTTTATTTTTCAAGTATTGCATACCACTTAGCACTTTTCAGATCAGTATCCAGTGTTGGGTTTCAGACACAGCCTTGATTTATCAGTGCAACCTTAATGAACAAAACCCAGAAATAATTACTTGTTAACCAGTGGAGTGGAAACTTGTGCTTAGTTTTTAAGCTTTTTTTTTTTTTGCTTTTCCAGTGTTAGCCTGGTTAGTTTGCCTGTAATGGCAGATAAATGGATAGCACTGCATGAGAAGATGGAGAAATAACTTCACCTTAATAAGCTAATGTTTGTGCCTGTGAGACAAGAATAGACTTTGGAGCATGAGAAGACAGATAAACAATTGTTCATCTGTTTTGATAAGGTAAGTCAATCTTTTTTTTTGAGTGTTTCACTTGCATGTCTACTTTGTTTCCCCAATTGGTTTGACTCTGCTTCATGTTTGGCCACATCGCAACATCATGTCTTTGATTATATTCCTATTTGAGCACACTTCATTGTGTTTATTTCCTTATTTATTATAGAATTGGCTATTATAGAAGTAGATGAGTGTTACCTTTGGAGCAGAGATCTTTACATGCCCATCATCCATGGTGTTCATCATATCTATATTAAATACAGTCATTGTAAAGTTCTCATATTCATAGGTTTTATTTGGCCCATCAAACACTGAGTTGAGTTGCCGATCAATGAACTCCTTCTCTGCCCTGTATTGCAAAAACATTAATGTACTGTATCTTTCAATATAAATTCATGGACACATTATGGACATTTTATCTCAATCTAACTGTTTCCTCACCTAATGTATGTATCTGAAGCAAATGATTTATTGCACATCTTTTGTAGTTTTGTTAGTCTTATGAAGTCTATGTTGGGTATCAGTGCAGTCATTTCATCTGATTCACACTTTGTGACATTACATGTGGCAATTTTCTCACCTAAAGTTTAATAAAAAAAACAAAAACAAAACAAAACCAAAAAAAAAAACAGTAGAAAACATAATGACCCGTATTATATGTTTTTAAATAATTTACCTATTTCATCAAAAGTAAGAAATTGAAAACTTATTCCAGACATTTCAAACCCTGTCTTACCCATGTTGAAGACCAGCCAAGTATTGTTTTGACCTGTGATTATATCATTTTGTACCAGTTTCATTACATTGTTCACACACGTTATGTTTGTGGTGAGATTGACAGAGGAGCACTCTACATAACACAGAGACTCTCCCCAGTTGCAGATTGATGAATTAAGGCCATCTACAAACTCCAATTCTGTACTGTTGTAAGAAAAAACGCTTTCAGGCCTATTATCTGTGTAAAAAGAAGGAATTAAGAAACAGATAAGCCATAGTCCATTGGTTAACACTGTCGGATATGAAAGAAAGAAAGAGAGAAATATATAAGTATGGCTGCTCAGAAAAACAAGAAAGTTTACAACCTATGTAATTAATACGCGACCAGATTTTCTGCTGCAGGTTCTTAATCTGTGACACGTTACCCTGAGAGAGAGAGAGAGAGAGAGAGAGAGCGAGAGCGAGAGAGAGAGAGAATACATATTTATTCGTAAAACTATAGTATAACTAGTCACTTGATTTCTGATACTAACTTGGTGCTTACCAGGAGTACAGCAAAAAGGTTCATATGATCATATGGGCACTTTTCAGTGTTACTGCTGTTCTTCAGGTTCGCCAAAGACGCCATCTCATTCCTGTCATCCTCTAATTGGGACAAAATAAGTATATTTGCTTTGTTTTTAAGTAATAGGTCTCAACCAGCAGGATTGTGTTTTCACATAAGATGAAGATAGTCATAAAAAACAAATGCTGAACACTTTCGTAAGATGGATATGAGTCGAGTCAGTTGCGTTTCTGTGATATTCCTGAGCTGCTGTGAGTCACCCTGACAATCCCATAATATTAATTCACAGTCGCCACTGTGTCATGATGCCTTTATTGCTTTCTACTTCACTTGTAATTGGGAACACCAAAGCAAACACCAGGGACCCGTTAACATACACCTGTCATCACTAAAGCAACCATTTGGAATACCATAACAAGCAGCTAGCAATAGCCTAGCAACCACATAGCAACACCCTAGAAACCACCTGGAATATGATAGCAACCACCTAGCAACATCAAGGCAAATAGTTGCTATAGTATAGCAATCAACCTAGCAACATCATTGCAACTCCATTCAATATCATAGCAACCTAACACACCCTAGCAACCATCTTGGTTAGCATAGCAACAACTTAGCAACACTCTAGCCGCCAACTGGAATACCATAGCAACCACCTAACAAAACCCTGGTAACCGCCTGGGCTGCTATAGCAACTACTTAAAACAGTCACATGGAATTCCATAGCAACCATATAGTCACACCCTAGCAACCACCTGGATAGCATAGAAAGTACCTGGAATATTATGGGAACCACCTAGCAAACCACCGAACAGCCGTGGCCAAAAGTCCTGAGAATGACACAAATATTAATTTTCACAAAGTCTGCTGCCTCAGTTTTAACGATGGCAATTTGCATATCATATATTACATGAGATCATTGATTGAGTTAGAATAGCAAACTGGATGCTTTAAAAGGAGGATGAGTTTTGAAATCATTGTTCTTCCTCTGTTAACCATCGTTACCTGCAAGGAAACATGTGCAGTCATCACTGCTTTGCACAAAAAGGGTTTCACAGGCAAGTTTATTGCTGCTAGTAAGATTGCACCTAAATCAACTATTTATCGAATAATCAAGAACTTCAAGGAGAGAGATTCAATTGTTGTGAAGAAGGCTTCAGAGCACCCAAGAAAGTCAAGCAAGCACCAGGACCGTCTCCTAAAGTTGATTCATCGGGGCACTACCAGTGCAGCGCTTGCTCAGGAATGGCAGCAGGCAGATGTGTGTGCATCTGCATGCACAGTGAGGTGAAGACTTTTGGAGGATGGCCTGGTGTCAAGAAGGGCAACAAGGAAGCCACTTCTCTCCAAGAAAAACATCAGGGACAGACTGATATTCTGCAAAAGGTACAGGGATTGGACTGCTGAGG
>JAQMYM010004519.1:0-13139 GCA_030014255.1 Parauchenoglanis ngamensis | reverse complement strand
CCCCGGTGTTTACAGTAGTTGTCTCAGAGATGTTATTTCCAACCCGTACTGTCTGAGGTCTGTTTGTGAGAAAGTCTAATATCCAGTTACACAATGAGGTGTTGATACCTAGTGGACCCAGTTTCTTTATCAACTGCTGTGGAACAACAGTATTAAAAGCAGAGCTGAAGTCGATGAAGAGCATGCGCACATAACTGTTTTTATTTTCAAGTTGAGCCAGGGTTAGGTGAAGTGCTGTCGATATGGCATCATCAACTGAGCGATTTGGGCAGTATGCAAACTGGAATGGGTCGAACGGTGCAGGAAGTACAGATGTTATATAGTTCTTAACCAGCCATTCAAAGCACTTCATCACAATTGTAGTGAGTGCTATAGGGCGGAAGTCATTCAGAGTTGATGATGAAGCTGATGACTTTTTTGGCAGTGGTTTGATGGTTGTAGTCTTGTTACATTGAGGTACGATAGCTTGTTTTAGGGAGATGTTGTATATGTCTGTTAGGATGTGTGTCAGTTGGTCATGATGTGCTATGATATTGGCAGTTATTGGCATATAGGGTACAATTAGACAGATAGCAGGCATTATATATATATAGAGGTATTTGCTAGAGCACATAGTAATAGCAATTTAACAGTAGCCAGGATATTTACAGTATATGACCAGGAAGGAGAAAATCAAAACTGAATTCATTAGCAATCATTAGGAATATTCATTCTTTAATTCTAATCATTTAATTTCATTGCATGTAGTTTTTATATTAAATGAATTAAAATGAGCTCTAACAAGGGTAAAAGCTTCCCACTTTAAGGATATTTGTTATCGTATGTTTAAACACTTGACTAATTCACATCCAGCATCTACTCTGCTTATTCACTAAAAGAACTCCCTTCTGCAGGAAAAGAAGGGGTAGCAAGTTAGAGATACCTGTACCTTAATGACCAGTAATGACAAACCTATCAACTTCAAACATGTAAATTAATGGAAAGAATGGCTGTACATATATTATTTTTTTAAAGCAGAGCTCTCATGTCTCCAAATCAATTTATTTAAAAAGCCTTATAATTAAGCAAGATTTTATGGGAATTGGTGGGAAAGTATTTAATTGGATTTTAGAAAGGGTTTAGAATGGGGACATCATACTCAAAAATCCCATTTGTCTGTTGTGGATAATAAACTCCATCCCTGTGCCTATTTCTCCCAGAAGCTCAGTCCCACGGAACAGAGATACGATGTTGGGGATTGGGAAGTACTAGCCATCAAGTTGGCCTTGGACGAATGGCGCTACAGGTTGTAAGGGGCTGACCACCCATTTCTCATTTAGACGGACCATAAGAACCTTGAGCACCTCCATGAAGCCTGACACCTCAACCCTCATCAAGCCCGGTGGGCTCTGTTTTTCACTAGGTTTAGATTCACCATTTCTTACTGGCTGGGATCCAAGAACATGAAACCCGATGCTCTCTCCCGCCTTCACTCACCTGACGACAATCGTTCCCATCTACTATTTTAGATAAGCAGTGTGTAGTTGGTCAGGTCCGATGGTCCCTCCATTAGGAGATTCGCCAAGCTAATAGCTCCGAACTACCCCCGGATGACACTCCACCTAACACTACATTTGTGCCCACCTCTCTCCACCCCCGTGCCCTCCGATGGGTTCACGATGAGAGGCTGGCCGGCCACCTGGGGCACCTACGCACGCTAGACCTGGTACAACGCCACTTCTGGTGGCCCTCCATCAAGGAGGATGTGCGAGACTATGTCCAAGCTTGCCCCATCTGCACCCTTAACTGACGCCCTCAGGGCCTCCTCCACCCTCTCCCTATCCCGCGATGCCCTTGGTCACACCATCATCTTGGTGCTAGTGGATCGATTCACCAAGACCGCTCGTTTTGTCACCCTCCCAACATATCCCACAGCTCAGCAGACTGCTGACTGGATTATCAGGGAAGTGGTAAGGTACTATGGCCCTCCGATGGACCTACTAACCAACCGAGGACCCCAGTTCATCGCCTGGTTCTGGCGACAATTCTGGAGACAGCTTGGGGTGGACGTCAGTCTTACGTCCGGTTATCACCCTCGGTCAAATGGACAAACAGAACGGATCAACCATGAGATTGTCAAATATCTCAGGTGTTACTGCTCCTCGCACCTCTCCACGTGGTCCAAGCATCTTCTTCTGGCATAATTGGCCCACAACCAGTTGTTCACCTCTTTCACTGGCATGTCACCATTTGAGGCCGCCACTGGTGTTGCTCCTTCCTGGTTCCCCGATGACAGGGTCTCTGGTCTCTGGTCTCAGTGTTGTTCTCTGTCAACACTACCGTCAATCGTCTCCACAGGGTTTGGGACCGGGTAGGACCACAAGACCTTGAGGATGACCACCAAGCATCTTGCTGATTGTCGCCACAGGGTTGCCTTGGTCTACCACCCCAGAGACCGAGTATAAGTGTCAACTAAGTGGTTCCATGGGAGTATGGAGAATCGCAAGCTGGGCTCTCATTACGTGGGTCCATTCAAAGTGGTCTGTTGTATTAACCCTGTCTCATACCAGCTGGCCATCCCTCGTACCCTTCGCACCAGCCCGGTGTTCCATGTCTCTCAATTCACTCATTCAAAATGCTTCTGATACTTTGAGTATTGTTCCAGTTTTCTTGTTGTCTGCAAACGAACCTTAGAAGGAGATTCTCACATATGCTCTTCTTGATACACAGAGTGATTGAACTTTTGTCTTGGAAGATCTTGTCAGAGAGCTGAACATAGCCACTAAACCATTGCAGTTGAAGCTTAGTACAATGACTGTCATAGATACAGCAATAGCTAGTCAAAGTGTGAATAGTATGCAAGTTCAAAATTTCCATTCTGGAAAACATATATTGTTACGGCAAACATACACACGTGACTTTATTCCTGTTGACATGTTTCACATACCAACTAGAGCCACAGCATTGCGGTGGCCTCATCTGTGGCATCATGTTGTCACCACTTCAAGACTGTGATGTGGGGCTGTTAATTGGATACTACTGTCCTTCAGCTTTGAACCCCCTTGAGTTCATTACAGATAATGAGAATGAACCTTTCTCACAGAAGACTGAGTTGGGATGGAGTATAATAGGAGTTCCATCAGCCACAGATGTCCTGAGAATTTTGGAGTCAGACTTCAGTGAAAGGAATACTGAGGGTAAATATGTTTCTCAAGACGATGTATGCTTCATACAGCTTCTTAGTGAGCGTACCCAGCAGAAAGGTAATGGTCATTTAGAAATGCGCCTCCTGTTCAAAGCCCATAGTCCTTTATAGAAGTAGAAGTCTGCCATTATTCTCTTGCAGACTGGAGAAGTATTATGATAATTATAAGGCCTTCATGGAGGATATGACCAATAATGGTGACACAGAGGGTGTCCCAGAGACATCCATTGGAGAGGTCATTTAGTAGATACCACATCATGATGTGTACCACCCAAAAAACGTGGCAATATAAGAGTTGTCTTTGAATATTCAGCTAAATTTTGTGCCATTTCCTTGAAAGATACTTTGCTGACAGGCCCTGATCTGATTAATTCCTTGGTGGGAGTTCTTTGTCATTTTAAGAAGGAAACGGTGGCCATTGTCTAAACAACAGCTTCTATGTTGTTGATGTGAATGTTCCCAAAATTAAAGAAGCCTCTGTGCTGATAGTTGAAGCACAAGAGTGTAACAGAGGAGGCTGGCAGTGCCACAAATTCAATTCGAATGAGAGTGAAGTTCCTTGTTGTATGGATCGGTCTGAAAGAGCAATTGTACAGTGCCTTAATCCAGATCTAGTTTCAGTGATATATGCACTGGGTATTCAGTGGCTAATTGAAAGGTGATAGTTTTGTCTTCAATATAAATTTGAAAGACAAGCCTGATGCACTCTGTGGCATTCGATCAGTCATAGTTTCCTTATATGATCTATTGGGGTTTGTGGCTCCATTTGTTTTGAGTGGAAAGTGCTGTAGAATGCTACTGGAGCTGTGTCATAGAAACATTGGATGAGATGATTTACTTTCTGAAGACTTGTGTCCACAGTGGGAGGAATGACAAGTGGGTCTTCAAGGCCTGAGAGGTGTCTTAATCTCAAGATGCCACCACCCACATGATTTTGGCAACATTGTGAGTAGAACTGCACCATTTTTCAGATGCTAGCAGTGTAGGATATGGTGTATATTCTTACTGTTGATATATAAGAATGATAAGAATTAAATCTACTGCAGTGTTGTCATGGTTAAGGCTAGGGTTGCTCGATCAAAGATTACAAGCATCCCTCCTTTAAAACTTTCAGCTGCTGTGACCGCAAACCATATTGGGTGTTCTGTTGAAATCAGAGCTTAAAATGGAGATTGATAATGAGGTCTTCTAGACAGATTCTCAAATCACTTTAGCATACATTAGTAGTGAAGCACCAAGATTTCATATGTTTTTGGCAAATTGTGTCTAGCTGATAAGCGAAAACACCAATCCAAGCCAGTGGCATTATGTTGATACAATAGAAAACCTGATCCTGATCATGCGTCCATGGGATTTCATGTATCTTATATCCTGTTATCATTTGCTGAATTATTGTGGAAGAAATCCATTTTGAGGAAGGAAGAAATCCATTAAGATGTTTGCAACAACAGTGAGCAATTGCATAGATATTCCTGATCATTTGTTGAGGTACTCCTTAGGGTAGTGGAAAGAATTAAGAAGTGGGGTCTAAGCATAATTGCTCTAATGATGTTGTGACTGTCAAAGAGGGTGAGAGTGCTGCTGAAGCCATAATAAAGCTTGGTCAACAGCAGGCATTCAGGCAGGAGATAAAGGCGTGCTACATGTTCTAGTCCCCTTTTTCACCTTGATCCCATTCTTAGAGAGGGCCTGCTTTTATAGTGAAAAGTTTAGGCATCCACTCATTCTTCCTAAAGACAATTTTACCATGCAGCTTATTTTGTCTCACTATCATTCTCAAGTATCATCAAGGTAGAATTCAGACTCAAATGGAGCTTAGAGCAGATGGATTTTGGGTCATTGGCAGCAGCAGTTTGGTTGCTTAGCTGATATACAAGTGTGTTCAGTGCAGAAAAATTAGGCGTCCAGTCGAAGAACAATGTATGGCTGATCTTCCTTAAGAGTGTCTTGAAGCTTATGCTCTGTTTGCATAGTGCAGAATGGACTACTTTAGACCAGTTGTTATTAAAATGAATAGTAAAGAGCTGAAGAGGTATGGCCTCTTACTCACTTGTTTTTATTCCCATGCAGTCTATATTGTAATGTTAGAAGATCTATCCACAGACTCGTTGATTAAAGCTCTAAAGTACATTATCAGCTTGAGAGGAGCCATATGTCAACTTTACTGTGACCAAGGCAGGAATTTTATATGAGCAAGACATGAATTAAGAGAAGGCCATAACAGTGTGACAATTACGTTTTGGGAACATTTTTGGTTGAGAAGCTGTGCAACTTTATTTTTAGTGCGCTGTCAGCAAGTCACACTGGTGGCGTTTGGGAGCATCAACAATGCACCATTCGAAATGTGTTGAATGCTACCTTATCCCAAAGTTTAGAAAGATTGAATGATGCTTCCCTTAGAATGCTTTTTGATGAGTCCATGGCCATTGTTAATAGTCGTCCCTGAACAGTAGATAGGATACATGATCCCAATTCTTTTGAGCCTTTAACACCTAATCATCTAATTCAAATGAAGTCAAAGGTTGCCCTTCCACCTCCTGGAGAATTTGTGAGAGAGGATGTGTGTGACAAGTTAAAAAAATTGATGGTCTGTTGTAACTTCGAAGAGGAGTGAACAAACTCATGGTTGCAGTAAGATTAAAACTTGGTGATAAGGTAAAATGTTCATGAGAATGCATAAAATGTGTTTAAATTGTTTAATGACAGTAAAAACTCATTTAAGTTTTAAACAAAAAAAAGGGTTAATAGCAGGAAAAACTAATTGATCCATT
Organism: Parauchenoglanis ngamensis; assembly: GCA_030014255.1. Classification (NCBI taxonomy): domain Eukaryota; kingdom Metazoa; phylum Chordata; class Actinopteri; order Siluriformes; family Auchenoglanididae; genus Parauchenoglanis; species Parauchenoglanis ngamensis. The sequence continues at coordinate 7,184 of JAQMYM010004519.1, read as the reverse complement.
GTTATATCATTCCTTTATCATTAGAAATTAAGTCATAATCGAGTTATCAGTGGTCTGAGTAATGTAGCATGAGATTGATTACTTTAGTCTCCATCTACATACCTAGGGGAAATCGCAGTCCTCTCCTCATTCAAGTAAATGTTCTCAGTGAGGAAACACCGCTTTGTCACTCTTGTGACTATTTCTCAGGTATATTTTCTCAGGACTATTTCCTCCAGATATTGAAGGAAAATCCTGCAGTTCACTAGTGACTTATCTAATGAAACATCTTGCAAGAGCTGAAGTGTTGGAGTTAGAGGATGATGGTATGTGAGAATTGCTGCTACCGAATGATAAAATTGCTGATTTAGTTGCGTGTGCAGACGATGGAACAGCACAAACCGAGGAAAATGTGGAAGGACCAGGGACACAGAGGGAAAAGGGAGAACAAAGAACTGGAAAACAATATAAAGATGCAGAAATGGAGCAGCTCATACTTGTTAATGCCCATGGGTCTCAGCATCAGTTTCCATCTTCAGCTAGCACACAAGCTATCATGCAGCCCTCAATTAATCCCCAGCCACAGCAGCCAAGCCGATGCTGGTGCAAAGACTTCAAAATCTCAGGTCAAATAGGTGAGCCAGGCCAGAGAGACAAATTGACATTTTTCAGTCTTGACCATCAGATTGAAAATGGACTGAGCAGGGGCTATCCTGAAATAGAAATAGTGGATGCTGTCATTAGAGCTATTAATCAAGGCTTTCAGTTATGCAGCTACTTGGAAGGAAAATTTCACATGACTATCCTCACACTTAGCAAATCCTGTGCTCCTACTTCCAAAAAAAAAGAGTGCCACAGAACTTTACAAGCAGTTAGCCTCTGAAGCCCAACACAGCAAAGAAACCCCTCAGAGTTTCCTCATGTGAGTTTTAGATTTGAGGCAGAAAGTATTGTGTGCTTCCCAAGAGTCAGAATCGAGGCTTAAGTATGATCCAGCTTTAGTCCAGCACATGTGTTTGCACACTTTACTTACTGGTCTGCAGAATGACAGTATCAGGATAGACATGCAGCCTCTCCTCTTAGATGTAGAGACCTCAGATGAGCACTTGCTAGAGAGTTAAAATGTTGCTTGTGCTACTGAAAGAAGAAACAAAAAGAAGTTTAGCATCCCACAGTTAGCCACAGGTGTAAGCATAGTGGAAGATAGCTCAAGATAGAACAGATGGAAGATAGGCCGTCTGTTAAGTGCCCAGTGAAAGAAGCTAAAACAAAAAGCTAAACTCTGTGAATTATTCACAGAGATGCAGGAGCTTAAAACAGACGTAGCTTCTCTAAAAGGTCTCAGTGCTGAGATAGCTCAGATTAATGAAACTCTACAGCAGACTAGATTCCAGCCACAGCACTATGATGCACCTGCATTGAGGGCAGGTAGAAACTTGCAGCCACCTGTTTCGCCAATGCAGTCTTGTTACAGTCGGCCTGCTCCAGCATTGCCTCAATATGGACCTAGCAAGTACATCAACTGGCCTGTTCATACTATATGGAGATGTTTTGGTTGCCAGCAGGCAGAATTGAATGAATGCTGCATGCATTGCTACCAATGTGGAAGTGGGGAATATTTTCAAGCTGGATGTAGAGTCAGAGATAGCAGACTATCCAGAAAGCATCCTTTAAACACAGAAAGGTTACCAACGCGGGACAGGTGTTAACCCTAAGTAACAGAGAGTCCCAGGAATGTGCAAACTGTAGTGGTGCAGACTCAGCCGACAAACTGAAACAATGCTCTTTCTGTAAAGAGACGTTGTATCGCTCCAGGGCTTGTCAAAACCGTGACTGGGCTGAACGTCAGAAAATGCACTCATCTGTCAACTGCCAGGGAGAAATCCATTTTTGAAGGGAAAATTGCTAACACTCCACCCCTCCCACCCCACCCCACCAAGTCACCTTGCTAGTGGGCAGGAAATACCTTGTTGAATGTCACTTGAATGGCCACCAACTGCAAGCGCTATGGGACACTGGCTCTCAGGTTTCAGTAATTGATGAACACTGGAAAGAGGAATACTTACCAACTACAAAGCTGAGGGATGTTTCAGAATTTATTGTCTCACCTAGGGATTTAACACTGACTGCTGTAAATGGGACTAAGATGCCATACTTCGGATGGGTCGAAAAAACATTTCGGTTAGTCTCTGAAATTGACCCATCAGAAGAGCTGATCATATCTGTGCTTGTGATGTAAGGCTGGCACCTGTCTCAACCCATCATAGGTTTCAATGTTATTGAGAAAATCTTGACAAAGACTGAAAAAATAAACAGTACAGCATGGTGAGGAAAGCTTTTCAAAAGCGACAAGTGACAAGGCTGTTACAGGCTGTTAATGCAGAACAAGTGAAGGAGCATGCAGTGAAAACAAAGAGAGAGAGGATTGCAGTGCCAAGATGGAGTAAAATTCAAATGAACAGTCATGTAACTTCATAGCCTTTTAAGGAGAGCAAGGCCATGCTGTTTGAGCCAGGCCTTAATCTGCAGTGCCCAGATGCTCTTGAGTTTTCTGAGACACTAGTCCAAGTCAGGAAGGGTGTATCCCCAGTCATCATAATTGTCGTTTCCAACACAACTGACCATGACATTGTCCTGCCAGGGTGTACTTTAATTGACACAGAACAAACCATTATAACAGTTCTGCCTGCCCAGGTTTTTGAGAAAGCTCAAACCCCAGCCACAATAAATCACACCAGCATGAAACCTCTGGGTAATACTAGTGAACAGTAGGAGCCGCCTGTCAATCTAGTTCACCTGAACAATGATCAAAGTTGTGTAGAGGAGTGCCATTCCTTCTCAAGGTCAGACAATGATATTGACTGCATTGAAAGGTTGTGGATGACCATTCTCCTCAAAGACATTGAGCCAGTCAAACATACATACATATCAGTGCCCAACCCCCTGTATCAGGAAATGAAGGATCACCTCCATGATCTAATAGCACAGTAGTGGATCAGGAAGTTAAGCTCCTCATATTCCTCACCTTTGTGTGTGTCAGAAGAAAGGATGGCACCCTCCATTTGTGCATCGACTACAGAAATCTGAACAGAAAAACCCTTCCTAACTGCCAGCCTATCCCTCGTGTCTAAGACATCATGGACAAACTAGGTTGGTAAATCCTGATTCTCTCTCCTAGACCAGGGGAAAGCCTACCACCAGGGATTCATGTCAGAAGAAAGCAGACCACTGATGGCCTTTGTTACCCCATGGGGGTTGTATGAGTGGGTTCGCATCCCCTTAAGCTTCATTGACGCTCCTGCAGCTTTTCAGCATTGCATGGAGGAATGTTTGGATGGCCTGAGAGATAACATCTGCATTCCCTATCTCGAGCCAAGTAAGTGTAATCTATTCAAACTGGAGATCCGCTATCTGCATAGAATAGTCTCTGTGGAGGGCAGTTGAGTCCCAGCTGATTTTGAGGCTGTTAGGGCACTTAAAGACATCAGACCTCAGACTGTGGGTCAACTCAGTAAAGTGCTGGGCCTACTCACCTACTATCGACATTATATCAAAGACTTTTCACAGAAAGCCAGTTGCCTGGATGAGCTCCAAAAGGCAGAATCAGGAGAAATCCCAAGCAATAACAGAAAACCAAAAACAAGGATAAGGAAAGTGAGCCATGTTGTGCCCTCAAACAAGCCCATCATGTGGACAGGCCAGCACTAGGAATTATTCAAACAACTAATTGATTGTCTGCTCAACCCTTCAGTGTTAGGTTTCCTTGACTTTACTCAGCCATTTATTTTACACATGGATGCATCACACCAAGGCCTGGGGGCAGTACTGTACCAAAAACAAGATGGCAAACTTAGAGTTATTGCTTATGGCTCTTATGGCATTAACACCAACTAAAAAAACTATCACCTTCATGCAGGCAAGATAGAATTCCTGGCTTTGAAATGGGTAATCATTAACAAGTTTCAAGATTATTTGTACTATGCTCCAACTTTCACTAAATATAGCGATAACAATCCACTCACCTACATCCTATTGACGGCAAAACTGAATGCAACCACATCCAGGTGGGTTGCAGAGTTGGCTGATTTCCACTTTACAATAAAGTACAGACCAAGGAGGGAGAACAGTGATGCCGATGCTTTGTCGAGAATGCAGCTGGATCCAGAGTCATTAATGAGAGAGTGTACTGAGGAACTGACACCTTCCAACATCACTGCTGCCATCCAAGCTATCGAGGTGCAGGAAGGGTTCCCTGCAATTTGGGCATTTGCAGCTGTATCCATGTCAGTTTCTGCTGAGGGTGAGTCTGCTGCTGCATCAGTTAAACCCATACCAAAAGAACAGTTGACAGAAGCACCAACAGTCAGACCCAGACATCTGTCCTGTGTTAGAGCATAAATTGTTGGTTTCAAAGCCACCATCCAGGCAGCTGAGAGCATTCAGTCCAAAGATAAAATGTCTGTTCAGGGAATGGGACAAGTTGTCAGTAGACATTAGTGGCATCCTGTACAGGACTACCACTGTCCTCAAGCAACTATACCAGAAAAATACAAAGGAAGGGTATTGGAAGAACTGCAAAATAATATGGGACACCAAGGCATTGACCACACAGTATCCCTGGTACATGACCACTTTTTCTGGCCATATATGTAGACAGACAAAGCACTATGTGACCAGGGCCTGCACCTGTCTAAAACAGAAAAATCCCTGCCATAGCACGAGAGCCCCATTGACAAAAATTGTGACAACACACATACATATGGAATTGGTATGTATTGATTTCCTTCATCTTTAGCTATGCAAAGGCAGGTACTAGTACATTCTTGTTATTGTTGATCACTTCACACATTTTGCTCAAGCTTATGCCACCACATCCAAGTTGGGGAAAACGGCTGCTAATCTCATCCTCAATGACTTCACTTTGAAGTTTGGCTTCCCCTCTCGCATCCAACATGACCAGGGGGGAGATTTTGAGAACCAGCTGTTCAGTCAGTTGAAGAGACTAAGTGGAATGGCTGGATCCAGAACAACACCCTATCATCCAATGGAGAACAGTCAAGTGGAACATATGAACAGGACATTTTTGCAAATGCTTAAGATGCTGACTGGACAAGTCAAATTGGAAGGAGTCCCTGAACAAACTGGTGTATTCCTACAACTGTACGCATTGTGAAGTGACTGGCTATTCGCCATTTTATCTTCTGTATGGGAGATCATCCAGACTTCGAATTGATCTGTTCTTTGGGTTGCACATGCAGTCAAGTTACAATGACCAGGGTGACTACATGGTGAAATGGAAGGAAGGAATGGAGGAGGCCTATACCATTGTGAACCAAAATGCTCAGAAGGCTGCTGAAAGGAGTAAGAGGTACTATGACATGAAGGTGAGGAGCTCAGTGCTACAACCTGGTGAGCATGTCTTGGTCAAAAATTTGATGCCCAGGGGAGGACCAGGTAAACTCCGGAACTATTAGGAGAACACAGTTTACACAGTAGTGAGGCAAATGGTGGACTGGCGACCTGCCCAGGGTGTACCCCGCCTCTCGCCCGAAGATACTGGGATTGGCGCCAGGTTCCCCGCGACCCAGATGGATAAAGCAGTATAGATAATGGATGGATGGATGGATGGACCAGAGCTGGGTAAGGGATGCTTCAGAGTCCTGCAAAGGAACTTGTTAATGCCCAGCGACCATTTACCTCTGGAAACGCAACCAGAGACCACTAAAAAGGTAAAAGGGAAACAGAAATGCCAGCATGCATCTCACATTCAGGAATCTGATGAGGGCAGTGGGGATGAGTATGAACTTCATTATGAGCCACTCCAGACCCCACAGTGCTTGCATAGAAAAAAACAACTCGGGCTGAATCTGAGGTGAGATCTGAACACAGATATTCAGCAGCAGGAGAGAAAGGTAGAATACCAATTCCCGTTGCACCGACAGCACAGCCTCCTCAAGGAGATCAGCCAGGGGAGTGTGATATGCCTGATGAAATTCCAGATGACGAGAAATCACCACAGGCCCCTCCATCAAGTGCTGCTGCTGAACCTGAGTAGCCACTGTACCAGCTGCCACAAAGAGAGAGACACCTGCCAAAACGCATGACCTACGATCAGCTTGGCATCCCTTCCTTCTACAGTATCCAGCCAACACTCCAAGTGTTATCTGTCCACCATGTGTCAGGACTGGCCCCATGGCTGTCATCTCCAGAGCCATACTACTTCCAATGTATGGAGTCCAGCAAGTGTGAGAATATAGACTGTTGCCATGAACGATTCATAGACTGTTCATACAGACTGTTGCCATGGAAATCTTGTGGACTGTTTATAGACTCTTTATTACAGTGGCCAGTTACCAAACATGGACTGTGGCCCCATGATTATAGGGTGTGTCATCAAACTGTGACGTTGGGCTTTTGTTTGAGTACAACTTCATGAAAGCAAGTCTTCAGTGTCAAGTTCATGACAGACTGTTTCAAGAGAAGAAAAAAAGAGAAATTGGTTTAATGTCGGGATGACACTTATTTAGTGGGGGAGTGTGTGACAATTTAAAATAGTACACTGATGGTCTGTTGTAACTTCGAAGAGGAGCGAACAAACTCATGGTTTCAGTAAGATTAAAACTTAACGATAAGGTAAAAAGTTACAAATGAGAATGCATAAAAGGTGTTTAAAATTGTTTAATGACAGTAAAAACTCATTTAAGTTTTAAACAAAAAAGGGGTTAAAAGCAGGAAAAACTAATTGATCCTTTGTTATATCATCCTTTTATCGTTAGAAATTAAGTCATAATTGAGTTATCAGTGGTCAACAAAGAGGTCTGAGTAAGGTTTCAGTACCAGTTCAGAAGTTAGTATTGCTGTTTGAAAGTGAGTTATGAAGTAGATGATCTCTCTCACACACACACACATACGTGTATAAACCAATATATTAACATAACTACAGGATTATTATGCATAATCTTCCTAATAGTGGAATAGTAACTGGTCCTTAACACTAGAAAAACTGGAATTCAGTCCTTGACCCCCCTTCTCACAGCGTCTCTCTGCCAGCCCACGAGCATTACAATATCTTTTGATAAGTAAATTTAGAAGTTGGGACCCTGTCAATTCAAGGTGTCTAGCAGCCTAGAGCACTAGGAGCACACAAACTGCTCACCCCCTTTTTAGAGCCATTAACACCTTATTGTTTTGCAAATGAATCACAT
>JAQMYM010004518.1:0-13148 GCA_030014255.1 Parauchenoglanis ngamensis | reverse complement strand
CGTGAATGGCCTCCGCGTGCAGCGTTTAAACACCAAAAAATAAAAAGAGAAAAACCACGTTCTCCAAAGAGAAAGAATAAAAAGAAAACGTAGCAGAAGGAAAAAAGTAAGAAACACTGCAAGAAATAAAATAATAGCGCAGAAGTACTAATGAAAAAATGGAAAAAACACCTATAACAAACGCCAACAGCGGCAAAACTCCTGGCAAACGATTCGAAAACAGGAAATGACGCCACCGGATCTTGACCGGTTACACCATACTCATGCTCATAGTTACACCTACAGGTACACCTACATTATATCCACACTCATTTTCCTCCTCATCAGCCTGACTTTATTGTACTTTTTTGTTTACAATTACAGACTGTATCCCATCTGTATGACTGTAGTTTCTCTGCATCATTTGTTAACCCCACTTTCATCAATGGTAAGGATGCCCACTGGATCACCATTGAGCAGGTACTATTTGGACAGGCTATCATTCTAAGCAATGATGAAACTGAAAACTGATGAAGGACTAGAGAATGACCAACACAAACTGTGTCTCTAAATCTACAAATTTGTAGAAGTGCATCAAAACATAAACCAACCCTCCACTACCATATTAGTGTTACTACTGTGCTTAGAATGATCCAACTAGTGGTAGGATGTTGCTCACTTACCTTTCATTGTGGACACTTTTCCCTAACACAAAACTGCCCCGTCCTGTTCCCCGAACAAAAAATATGCAGTGAGCAATCCCGACATTCTCCACACCTTCATTATCTCTCACCCTATAGCATAACCTAACATTATACCCAACGATTACCAAACAATTTTTTTTATTTATACATATTACTGAACACTAACACTTACAGGAACATAAATAGATTTTTAAATTCAAAAAGAGAAATGTACTTTGAAGTCCAGCCAGTTTTTCCACAGCCTCCAGAAATACAATTAGAGCAGTGCTTGACTTGTAGCACCCAAATACATTATCTAGTAAGAATACAGGTTTTTAGACAGTTTTTCACCAAAGTCATATTTTGATGCATTCAACCTGACAATAAAAAATCTAATCCTTTCTCTCTACCAGATAGTTTTATGCAAAAGTTTGAGCAACCCTGGTCAAATTTCATTTTTCTGGATTGTAATTACAATTCATTTGCTGACTCTAATTTTGGAAATAATAAAACATAACAAAATTGTGGCACATGCATAAGTTTGGGCACCATTCCAATTGCTCCATTGTGATTTCTGCCAAAGCAGGTGTAAATACTGACAAGGTGTCCAAACAATTGTACATGCCAGATTTTTTTCCCCCCAATATGTTAATTTCAGCAAATACATAAAAATTGTGAATTAACATTTGTGGAAATGTGCCACATTTAAGTCTGCTCAAAATCTATAAAAATGAGTTTGGAAACAGAGTTGCGCTGGTCAAATTTACATAAGGCTGTATAAACAACAAACTCATTTATCCATAATCATAAATTATTCTCTAAAGACCTTTCTGGAATTGCCATCCACTCAACCAAATATGATAATGTTGTTTACTCAACTGGTTGATAGTTGTTTTTTTTTTAAAGAAATATCTTAGAATACTGCCTTTGTAGCATTTGCTGAACTTCACACTCAATAGCTTAGCATTGGGCCTCCGGCACGTGGTAGGGTTGCTGCCTTATGACTGCTCCAGGTGGCGTACAGCTTGTATGTTGGATAACATTGGTCTGCCCAGGCTCTGCAGAGAACACATCCTTGAACTGTCCTTCTAGTTCCTCCAGGTCTTGCATCTGAGACGTGGTTAGGTCAGGTCCCTTTGCCACCGTCTCCCGGGTACCTGAAACACAAAACATACCGGTCTCCAAAGCATCTATCAGGCCCCGCCAATGCATCAGCAAATTAATATGATATGTTTGTGTTTCCGTGCGCTTACCTGGCTGTTGCAGGGCGGTAGTTAACTGGACCCACTCACTCCACTATGGTGTAGGAGCCCTGCTAGCATGCCAGGAATTTGCACATAGCATCGGGGATGAAGAGCAGAACTTGGTCAAGAACCTGGAATTCGCACAGTTGTACCCCCCTGTTGTACATGCACTGCTGCTCCCTCTGGGCTGTTGTCATGTGCTCCCTGATGATGGACCCGACGTTTCGTATTTTCTCCTGCATCTGCTCGACGTAGTCGATCAGGGAACGGTAGGGGGACGGCTGTGCCTCTCATGCTTTCCTGACAACATCCAGGAGTCCCTGTGGCCGCCACCTGAACAGGAGCTCAAATATGGTGAACCCCATAGAGGCATGAGGTGTTTCTCGGACGGCAAACAGCACATAGGGGAGGAGCAGGACCCAGTTATGTCCCTCTGCATTAATGACCCAGTGAAGCATGTACTTCAGGGTCTGATTGAAGTGTTCCCCCAAGCCATTGGTTTGAGGCTGGTATACGGACGTTGGATCTGAATAGCTGGCAGAGATCTTTCATCAGCCAGGTGACAAAGGGAGCGCCTTGGTCCATCAGGATGTCTTTATGGATCCAGACCCGGTTGAATTGAAGGACGAGTTCTCTCGCGATGTTGGCTAAGGTTGACAGACCCTCTGCAACCATTCCCGGCCAGTGGAAGCAGTCCTGGATCTTCTCGAGGGTGTTACGTGCTCCCAGGTGACCTCCCAGTGGGTGAGCATGGGCCAGGTGCAAGATGGAGTTGGTTTTATACCGGGGACCACCAGGAGGTCCGTTGCCTTACCTCGTTGCTGGCAGTGATAGTAGAGTAAGCCACGTAGAACGTGGAAGTATGCAGCAGGGAGCCGGCCTCTGGGGTGCAACTCCTTGTCATCTAAGTTTACTTATCACTACTTTACTAATTACTCCAGCAGTGCTTCGGGCGTTTGTTTGCCTTCTGCTCTCTCCTGAAACTAAGCTCTTTCACCACCTGCTGACTCACACATAAGAGAGAGTTAGTTTTGGGGGCAGATTCAACTTCCGGGCTGGCCTCGATGGCCATGTCCCCGTCCTCAGCCTGGAGGGCAGCAACGGGCAATGCTGGGGGGGGGGGCGATGGGCAGTCCTCCTTTTCCTGGGTCTGGAGCTCTTCCCCTCAGATTCCTCTCTGCTTAGTGCCTTCTGGAGGCCAGGCCAATCTCGACCTATGAGGAGAGGAACCCGGGAGACCAGGGATTAGTCCGGCTGTGACAGGCCACTCACCTCTCCGATGCCCAAGGCAAACCACCACACCCAGCACCTCACACATATCCCCATGGACACACGTTACCAGAACCTGTCCACGGGGACGGGGGGGTGGCTGGCAGCGCTGAAGGTTGCACTAGGGTGATGCCGCTGCCAGTGTCGAGCAGAGCTGTCAGAGCTGGCATCCCTCCAGGCAGACGGGAGCAGATGGCATGGCAGGCGCTGAGTCCTGGTGTACAGTGCAGGCGGTATGCCAAGGTCGGCAGCTCACTGCTCTCTCTGGCTTCATCAGTATGGAGGCACTGGGTCGCTCTCTAGTTTACGAGGGTACTGGCAGTTGAGGTGAGGGCCTTTAGGGTGAAGGAGAAGAAGGGTATGGAGTTTCCATGGGTGATGTTCGAGGACGGTTGCGTCCCATCTCCAGTGTCATTAGGGTGGTTTCAACCACCTCTACTAGCTTGTGGGTGGAGGTGGAGTGGATTATGCTGATGACTCATTACTCCTCCCCAGGGAGGCCCCGCAGGAACTGGTCGGTGGTGACCTGCTGGACGATCTCCGGTGTTAGCGCTTCCGGTTGGAGCCAGCGCAGCGTTGTCCATACCAGTTCATCTATATTGGTGCAGGGCTCTCGGTCATGGTGATACATCCAGTGGTGAAAGGCCGTGGCAGCTTGACTCACAAAGAGGCCACAACGTGCTAAGATTTCAGTCTTTAGAAGATTGTAGTTCGTGGCTTCTTCTTACATCAGCGCATAGTTTGCACATTGGGTTTCCCCTGTGCGGAGCGGGGTGAGAAGCCACAGCCACGGCCATCCCTCACGCTGGGCCATCCTCTCGAAGTTGGCCAGGTATGCTTCCATGTCGTCGTCGTGCATCATTTTTGTGAGAAGATGGAGCATGTCCTGCACCAATTCCTGATTAATGCGGCCCTGCTGCAAGCTAGACTCGAAGAGATGCCACACCACGGGGTCGACGTGAATAGTCGTCGGCACGGGCGGCCCGTCGGCACGGGAGGCCCGTCTGCTGCCTGCATTCTCCACCACTGTAGCGCGTGAGAAATCTGAGCCGACACAGAATGGTCACGTCGGCAACAGGAAGTGGGGTGCCAACAAAAACAGTCCATGTTTTATTTTAGTGCTCTCAGCAATAGTTTAAATACATGAAAAAACAAAACAAACTTTCGTGCATGAGTCCAGTGCTCTGTGCAGGGAGAATCCCTCCTGTTGTGCAGGAAGTTGGTGAACACACGGGGGAATTAGTGAGACGCTTGTAAAGTCCTGTTGGCAGGTCACAGAGAATCTGCATGGAGAAAACCAGAGACAAACACTCAGCATAGCAGTCCGAGGTTGTACGCACTCACCCTCGTGTGTTGCCGCTTCGTTTTAAAAGCACGTTGCTGTGGGCTAAAAACCAATAACATTTTACAGGCAACAGAAAGAAATCATATTGTAAGTGTTACTCATAGTGTAATTGTGAAGACACAGGGCTAGCGATCTGGAGATCCAGGTTTGTAAATATTATTTGGAGGAAAGTTGTGTTGCAGTAACACATTTAAAATTAGCCAGTCTGTTCTGATATTTTGCCTAACCCTCTGTAATTAAATCCAATGTATGTATGAATGCTTTGCACTTTACCTTGTATTTTCAGTAAGCAAATTAACACAAACCACAGACCAACGGCTCCTGCCTTTATAAGAAATCAGTCAAGAGCCAAAAAGGTATTTTAGTAAAACAGATGGAATCCTGCTTCAGTCCAAGTAATTCCATGCCATAATGTTGATTTATTGCAAAACTACACATAACATTACCAATTACATAATGGATTTACTTACAAAGAGTTAAGATTAATAAATGCAGTACAATGCATGCAGTTCACACTCTCAAGGTTGAGAGATTTTTGTAGAGTAGATTTGTCAGTTGGTGGGGCGGGCACAATAGTGTATTGGTTAGCACTGTAAAAGTAGTATTCTCAAACTTTCTCACCAAGCACAATATGGTGTATGCATTAGATAAAAGACCCATAAAGCTAACTGTTAGACCCATAAAGCTAACTATTTTTGAACTGTGTGGTTATTGTATGTTTAAAAGAAAAAGATTTTAATAATATCATTATGAATCATATCACTGCAATGTAACAATTAGCACAGATATTTTTTACCATATCAACGGTTGGTGAAGCCAAAACCCTATAGGGTGATCAAGAAGCATGATCCCCAGTGCATGTTGGTTGTTGTTCTGCCCTCTTTTTTAATTTTCCTTTCCTCATAAGTATGAGTATCAAAAGTCTTTTCTAAAATCAGATCAACATTATCATTGTCTGCCATTTCTTGCCAAAGAGCGTTGGTACATTTGCAAATGATCCGATTCTTCTGAATGGCTCTCTGGCATGAACAAAGGGAACTGAGTCATATATGAGAGCCATTCTTTTCATTGATGTGCACAAATGTCATTGCCTGCCCAGTGAAAAGAGAGAGTGAGAGAGAGAGAGAGAGAGAGAGAGAGAGAGAGAGACTAATAGGCACATGGGCTTCAGTGGATGTCTGTTAACTCTCTGTTGGGGTCTTGAAAGGAGATTTTCCTGAATCTGCACTGTTCACAACAAAACATTGTGAGTTTCCTGAACAAACAGTGTGATCTTGCAGTGAGATTCTTGATCATTTGATTTGCTAAAATATACACAAAGACTGATGAATAATATAGACACTTTGGTAAATGTTTCATTGCTGCATTTTAATGAAATGTTGGGTGAAGCCGGGCATCCCATTTAGTCTTAAAGCAATTGCCACTCACATCAAGACCAGGGGCATGTCTAGAGTGTATTGCGCTCAGGGGCTTAGCCCACATGCCTTCACATGTCTACATGCCCATGCCCCATACTCAGTTCTAGCTTAACATCATTCTTCATTTGCAGCTTCAATGAGAAGAGAACGGTGATCGTGTAGTTCCCAAATATTCAATATTATTACAGTTCATCTGCAAGGCTATCAAGGCAACTGTCATCACATAGCATTGATAATGAGAAGGCTCCACTTAATAAATAGCCTTCTTAATTTATTTCTAGGAAAAGTTTTATCAAAGACAATATATTCAAGTCAGTTTGTTCAAACTCATTTGATCAAACATGTTTAAAATGTATACAAAACCGTAATTACTACAAGTGAATACGTGACTAATGTTTTTGTTATTAATTTGTTTGGCTTCATTTTAAATGCAACTGACAAACATGAGAAAATGGCTGGTTTTCTTATTTCATCATTTTAACCCTGAAATGTAAAATGAGATTACTGCTCTCCCTGTAGCCTACTACTAACTGTTTCCTGCTGAAAAGTACCCTCAGCTCCTGCTCCAGCACTCCAAACAGCAGCTACAAACCTTCTGATGACCATTAACAGCCAGCCTAAATAAGCAATAATTTAAGTAAATACACAAAACAACAAATGAAGCAGGAAACAAACAGTAGTATGCTTTTTTTTAATTATTCAAATTATTGGATTTTACTAAAAAGAAAATTTGGCTCTAACATCAGCAGAGTGTGTGGATTTGGCATAGATGAAAAAACACTGAATGTACTGTAAAGAAATAGCAAGTGTCTAGACAAGCCATGAAAAATATCAATTTTATTTATTCTATCATGCACCAACTATGTAATGTTGCCACAGGATACTAAATCAAGGTTAAGAAGATGTGACCTATGTATGGGACTGCTCTTTACTTAAGCCAATAAGTAAATGCAAAAAAATAAAATCTATTTAAGATATTTATACATGATAAGTCATGCATAACTGAGACATACTTTCATTTCTGGCTAAATTTGTCCCATGAAAATGGTCTGTGTAGTGCTTAAGTCTATAGTTATTTGTGTGGCCTTAATACCAATTTGTGCAATTTTGGCCCTCACTATGAATGCATAACTCAATATCATAACATTTTATTTATTATAAATGATCATTTTCAACCACACATGAGATGAAATTAATTTAATGTATGTGTAACATGAACCTGAAAAAAGTTAGTTTGTGTAAGTTGTCCAATATTTTGCAGGACTTTCCTTTCTGTTGGTATAACCTTATAGTTTCTTTGTGACAGTGTGTTGTTCTTGGCATTGTTTATATTTTGGGTATGAAGACTGCCACAAAACAATCAGCCCCTCCTTTTTTACCATCATACAGTATGTCATGCTACAGTTTCCTTTTCCCCCCCTTTTTTTCCTGCATTTGCAAAACATTGTGCATGTAATGGAGGACACCAGCTCTTTTCTGGATCAGGTCATTTGCATAGGAGTCATATAGGGCAGGTTATGAAGCATTCTTGATTCAGATGCAAATTCACTGGCTATGAGCTACAGAAGCTGATGAATAATGGGATGTACAAAAAAAACCCACAAGAGGAAATGAAAGAGTGCGTCTTTTTCTACATTGCTGATTTCATATTAGATACTATTATTTGCTTAGAATTGCAACATCCTTTATCTGTAGCCTGAAATATGACCATTTTATTGGAAAGGAATAGACCTTTATTAATGCAAAAGCCCTCCAAAAAAGCACCACTGACTCATATAGCAGGCTCTACTACAATTACTGTTCCCTCTCTGTTGTTCCAGATAGATAGCTTGACAATGTACACCCATCAGCCCTGCTGTTGTTTGTGGAACAGGTCAAAGAGGGATTTAATGATCTGCCTTTTTTATGATTAACTTTTAGGTCTTTTTTTAGTCATTTCTTAGTAAATTTCTTAGTAGTAATTTTTTAGTAGATATTTAGTGATTTCTTTTTTTAGAAGTTTGTTTGGTGGACTTAATTAATTAATAAATCAATGTATTATTATTGTTATTATTGTTATTATTACTTTTTAATTATTATTAATATTATGATTTATTTGTATAGTGCTTTTCAACCCAGGTGGCACAAAGTGCTTTACATCATAAAATAAAATATGATAAAATACAATATAATAAAAGACATTCCAGACAGACAGAAAAAGAAAAGCAATATATGAATAAAACATTACATATATGTACTTAAAAGGAAAACTAAATTAGAAGCACATCTATATAAAATGATAATATCTAAGTAATATCTCAATAAAACAAATAAAATATAAATCTATAAAATCAAATATAAAATTATACAAGAAATCTAATTTTAAACATCAACAAAATTTAAACTACAAAATGCTGAATGATAAAAAATAAGTTTTTAAACAAGACTTAAAAATATGTTATGCCTATTAATAATAAATTATGAAAAATTCTTAGCCATATCAGTCTTAACAGCTGAGTTATAAGACTTGAAATGGTCCTTTAAGTGTTCAAGATGTACAGTCAGTCTGGTAGCTTTCCACGCGCTCAGCTATTCTGCAATTTCCCCTTAACACACATATGACTAATCTTGACTAATCTCTTGACTAATCTGGGGGGAGCATATATACTCTGCCCCTGACTTGGTTCTAAATGAAATCTAAAATTGAAACACAACTTGTTGAAATATTCAGCTTTGAAAGATTCAGCTCCCCTATCAGCTGAATCCACAGCCATCAGACTAGAGCAAGAGGCAGAAAAAGCCTGTTGTTCAAACTTCTATAAAATTTCACAGTACACTAACAGTGACCTGACAGTAAATCTAACAAAAAAAGAAAATGGCTATAGCCTAATGCAACACAGTATAATGTTGGGGGAGAGCAATGCTGAATAAGCATTCAATTTGAATTTTAATTTGAATAAGCACTCTCGTCAATTAAATGCTGATGGAAAACTCTGGGGAGACAGTGTTTTCTCTCAGGTAATGCCTAGCATGTTTTAGAGTTCCTTGTGGTTTTTCAATCATTTTCATCAATAACTTATTTTATCACTTAGGGTGTGTGATTGTTGTTGACCAGAAAGCAGCTTTCCAATTTAAATCAACATTTGCTCCCACAAATATAGATCATCTTAAGATGGCATAACCTGAGGACTATTTTTTATGATGCTATAATGTTTAATGTTTTATTTTTCTGGCTTTGGTAATATTTTTGTGTATTTCTTTATGTGATGAATGAAAAAAATGCAGGCATACATAAACCCCACTAACTCTGCCAATTTTTCACTGCAGATGAAGGATGCAGATTTGCTTTCCTGTTCAGCACATATAACTTTGACATTTTGCTGCAGGTAGCTCATTTAAAATTAGCCAGTCTGTACTGATATATATATTGATTGGAAAGTGGTTCCCAGACATGCAAACACCTAAACACCTATGGAAATCTCTGAATATGAGGAACTTTATTCGAGAATGAATTGGCACGACTTTTGAATTTAATTTGCCAACTCTCAATTCAGGCCTTAACAAATGTGATACCTGTGGCTACGCCACCTCGCCGTCCTCTAGAAGCAAGCTCTCCTCCCCGCGAAGGCTTCCCCAAGGAGGCGGGAAAAGCCAGTGACGCGGTGGACCAGCTTAATAAAAGGGGCGGGGTCGGCTAACCTGGCACGGCTGGAGGAGAATCTCTCTCCACACTCCAGCCCACGACAGCGTGGCATAAAAGAGGAGTGGCGACAAAAGGTTAGAGAGCGAGGTATGAAGTGGACTGATAATTGTTGTCTCCCCTTTTTTCCTGCGCTACAGATTCCCTGTGAGATCCCCACTGAGGACTCACCACTGGCCGGTGTACCGTGGAGTATTCCGCAGCTAACTACATCACTCCAGAGAGCGCGCCGCACGGCCACATGCCCGCTGTCACGTTGTTCACCTATGCACGCCACCGAAGGATATTGAACTTGGCACGGACTCGGAATCACTGGTTTCACTTTTGCATTTTTCCCCAATTGTTTTTTTCTGTTGTGAATTATAAAATAAAAGGGGAATAACATTTGAACTCACTCCCTCTCTGCGCCTCCTGGCTCTGTTTTGTCTGTCGCCTGTTGTGCTTGCTTACACAAGATAGACATGCAGAAAAATGTGTTTATGTAGTTGGGGTGCATGGTTAATGCAATTTTAAGCAGCACTGTCTGAAACAGCTCAGTCAATACAATAGTAAGTTGACTGAATTATAGCTAAATCAAAAACAATGTCAACAGAAAATGAACAATAAAAGTTTCAAACACAAATAACACACTGCCCTCTGTCCACATTCTCATTCTTATGTATTGATTTTTGTACATGTCCATGAATACTGTCGTTTGCAGGTAGGCATGCCATAATGCAGAATATGCAGTTCAGAAGATGCTGTATATTGTTTGACACTGTCAAGGGTAAGAATAGTTCTGTGTACATGTCATAATTGACACCCAAAGGCATGCTAGAAAAGGTGTAAGTCAAATAATGTCGCAATAAAATATTTAAGAGCTCAGGCTTAAGTAACAAAGAAAATGTACATTTTATGAATACAAAATACTACTATTAAACTATAAAGCACTGAATAGCCTCATGACACAGTACCTAAGGAAACTTCTGGTCTTTTGTAATCCACCCTCGATCAAAAGGTTCAGGGTCTATGTCGGTACCTCAAATAATGAAGGCAACATCATGGAGCAGAGATTTCTCTTCTCATAGCCCCACAATTATGGAACAGCCTTCCAATTAGTGTTCCCAGACACAGTCTCAGTGTTTAGGCCTAGGCTGAAAACATATTTGTTTAGTTAAGCCTTTTGTTAATTGCTTAAGTAAAGGCACAGACCTGAAGGGTTCATGGGCATAGAATATTTTGGGAAACTGGGATGTTTGGATGCTGTTGCTCCACACTCTTATGTGTTCACTCAGGTTTGTTGATGGTGGAGTGGCTGGCTGTTTTATGTCAAAGGGTGCTTTCATGTCTGTTAGATTCTGGCACTCCCTTTTAGTTAATCTGTCATAGCTAATCTGGCCAGAGTCCCTGCTTGAACTCTGCACACAATGTACATTTTCTTAAACCAATACAGGACAACATAACAGCATAACTAATATTCTGTGTTCTCTCTCTTCCCACTCCCTCCTTCTTGAGACAAACATGTAACTCCCAAGTTACTAGTGATCCTGACACCTTCTGCTCTCCGGATCTGTCTAATCCATCCTGATGCCCTACTTCCGGTTGGAGTTTTCATCACATGAAAAACTCTTGCTGATGCTAAGGATGGCCCCACACCATACAGCCTTATGATCACTATGAGATTACTATGGATGGTACCACATAGAATCCATAAAGATGGCTTTGTATGTTCTTTCTATGGTAACCTGAAGCTTGCAGTTGTTAGGAACAGTTTGCCCTCAAGTTTCAATCACTGAACACTGCTACAACAGACTAAGTTATATCTATAATGAATGCAGAAATGACTCTGGGGCTCATAAGTTGCTCATAAGCTTACAAGTTCCTATTAACACAATCTCACTTTTTTCAGAAATGAATAATTATTTATTCTCATATTGTCCACTGTCACCCATATGGGGTTCCCTTCGACTCACTTGAAGGTGAGTCCCACCAATCAAGAAGAAAATATTCATGCAGCAAGCATTGTAAATATGGTGATGCAGCCAATCTTGACAGAAATTCACAACACATTAACACCATTTAACCTTCTGGGCAACATTCTTTGTAAGTTAAGTGATGGATAAGAGAGTAAACCTGATTGTAGTTTTCTGTCAGAGACTGAGATCAACTATTTTATTTCAATATGTGGCTGTGTTTTGAGAGAAACATTAGATGGCACTTGTTCTTCCAAAGAAATGTAAAGGGCTGATAGAATGAATAAAGAGGTAAATTAAGATACTTAGGATAAGAAAGATCCTAAAAGTGGGGCAGGTGTTCCTAAAATGGCTAGCTCTCAAAAAATTAGAGAAATGATATGGGAGTAATAGAAGGATGGTCTTAGACTCAGTAAAACAATCCTGCACCTGGGATAGCAAGTAATTCTGTTTGACATTCAAGATTTAGATTATTGGGGCCTTGCAAATAGTGCTTTGTAAGTTGTCATGAATTGAAGACAGTGTGCCTAGCAGATCCAGAAGCTTTAATTAAGAGGTCATGTATGGGACTTTTATAAAGTGAGGCCCACACACCAGCACCTCTTTGCAGTGACAGAAAACCACCCACCAAACACCATCCCACATGGTACTTCATTCACCTCCCAGCCATTCACTACTCCAAAAGAGAATGCACAAAGTCTGTTGACTATTGCATTTTAGAGTTAAAAGTGTGAAAACTGAATTGGAACAGAGAAAAAAAAAGAGTTTGAAAAGCAGATTGCAAATTAGCTTTTGTAATATATGTACTCAATATATGCAAATCATGATAATTTTGAGATCACTATAACTGTGTGATTTAAAAAACAGGTTCTTGGCAGCTTCCATCCATCCATCTATAGTGGAAGAGGTAGCTCCATGGACATTACCAAATCCTAAGTCCTGTCCAGTGGGACTCCTGTAGAATAGGCCCTGGGGCTACAAATAAGCCTCTTTCCTATGCCTTTTAGACATGTAACCTGTTTTATATATGTATATATATATATATATATATATATATATATATATACATATATATATATGTGGTTGACCTGTTGTTACCTGCTGTTGTTGAGATATATACAGGTTACATGTCTAAAAGGTACATACATGCATCACATCACATACATACATCCTAAAGGCTAAAGGTAGATGAAGAGAATCCAATTAAACAAATGAGGCAAAATATTATACTTGGTCTTTTATTTATTGAGGAAAATGATCCAATATCTGTGAGTGGCAAACCTATGAGAACAGTTTCAACTCTGGGATGTTGGTGGGTTTCCTCACATAAATAAATAAAACAAACAATATAACTATAAATATAAAACAATAATAAAACAACTCCTGTGCTTGGAGTTTCACTGCATGACCCACTTTTTCTTGAAATTCTTTTTATGGACCGTTGTCCTGACATTTTCCTTTAGAATTCACTGGTATAATTCAGAATTCATCATTCCATAAATGAAGGCAATCTGTCCTGGCCCAGATAGAGCAAAACTGGCTCAAACCATGACACTACCTCATGTTTCACAGATAAGAA
>JAQMYM010004517.1:0-13148 GCA_030014255.1 Parauchenoglanis ngamensis | reverse complement strand
CTCTCAAGGTTTCTTCCTTCTGCCATCTCAGGGAGTTTTTCCTTGCCGCCGTCGCCACAGGCTGCTCATTAGGGATAGGGATGTATATAGATAATGTATAGATTCATAAGTTTATATTCAGAATTTATATACTTTTGTGACAAAGTCTGTTGTTAAAAGCGCTATACAAATAAAATTGAATTGAATTGAATTTACTGTTTATCAGTTCAAAAAACATGCCAAATACATTAAGAAAATGAAAAGATGTAAGTTTTATCCACACTCTTTGGTCAGTAAAATTGAATATGAAAGAAATATTATAACATTGCTATGGTAAATGTAGTTAAACTAGCAGATTTGCTACAGTACAGCACTATGCTTCAATAGGCACTTTGTTTGAGGACGTTTTGTGAGAAATGCTGTTAGATTCTGCACCCTGTTCATTCATGTGTCTCCACCTGCCAGTCACAGTGGAGGTCAGACAGTTATGGAGACAGACAGACAGGATTCTATTGGAGTCAGTGAGCAAGCTGAAATTTCCTTCTGATACTCTGAAAGCATTACGTTTTTGTAGCGTGGTTTTGAGACATGGTAAATGATGCATGGTTCGGAAGCTCATTCACATTTTCAAGAATTGAGGTCTGGTTTTTAGTCATCCAGCATTTTTCTTACTCCTGCTATCAGTTTCAGTAAATATCACACCACCACTTGTTCCACTGTGTCTTCTTGGACTGTAGTGTTATTTTCATGTGCTGAGCTGTTTCCTCTGGAATGTGTGTAGACAGATAAGGGAACTTAATTGCTAGCTCTAAATAATTAATGACGCTGAAGATTCTCAGAAATGGCAGGGAGCCTCAGCTAGTTATGTATTTTAATGTTCCATTTAGATGAAGAACGGTGTTGAAAAATAAGACATTTCAGCTGACAAACCTCTAAATTGGGGTAATCTTCATTTATAGTTCACTAGATGATAATGGAAATCCTGGGACATCCAGACACTGAATTTTGAACCAGCCATAGAAGTACAGTATATTCACATTATTACATGGAAACTACGTACATATTTCAGCAGATCACAGTTGTACAAAAGGTATGCAGGTAATGTTACTGCCCTTGATGGAGTTTTATTTTCTACTCTGCATTTACAATAACAGGGAAAGTCAGGGAAGTGTGAGGACCATTTCAAAAGCTTTCTTAAGGTAGAGGATTTTGAGTCATTGCTATTCTTCTTTTAGCTTCATTTTCTTGACTGACTTTTCACATTTGCTTCAAGAATTGCTGAAATGTACTGGAATCTATTCCTTATGCCTGTGCAGTGTTTCCTGTGCCATAGGCTGTCACATAACCCCAAAGCATAACAGATCCACCCCCATGCTTTAGGTGTTCCTTTCAAATGCTGCTCCTTTTTTCATGAAACATGTCTTTCATGATTGTGGCCAAAGTGTATTATTTTTACTTCATCAGAAGTTCACAGCACTTGTCTCCAAAAACACATCTGGCTTATCAAGTTGTTGTTTTGCATACGTAAGACACTGACGTCTGTGATGAGGTCACAAGTAATGTTTTCTTCTGATGACTCCTCCATGCAGATCACGTTCAAACAATGTTGCAGAACAGAACATTGCACCACCACTCCTGTATCAGCTAAAACTTCCAGTACGTCCATGCTTTTCGGGAATTTTGCTTCGCCTTTTTGGCCGGTATACAGGCATTTCTATCTGAGAGTTTTCTTGGACTTCCAGCAGAAATGATCACAAATGCCCAAATGTCCAAGTCAAGCTTCAAGACTTTACCAGGAATCTTGAGTCTTTATGTTAGAGTCCATGTCAGGTTTCGAGTCTTTAGCCTAGAATCCAACACAAGTGGCTGGGGAGGCAATAGCCCAAAATAAATAAACAAAATAAAGCAAATTCCCAAGTGCATATTAAAATGATTTTTCTGTCCCTTTCACACACACTGTGTGCAGCTAATCATGGAAAGACTTCATATGTTCACAAGTTACTACTGACAAATCCAAGTCAAGTTGGGAGTCAGTTTGCAAGTTGCAAGTCAATCCTGTAGTCCTTTTTTTAATGCAGTTTAAGTCGAGTGCCCACTTCTGTCTTCCAGATCTTACTTTGCCTTCTACAATTCCCCTGCCTACAGTTTAACTGGCATTTCTTAATGACATTTTGAATAGTGGAAACTGGAAGAGCTTTGATATCTCTTTCTTGCCTTCCTCTTCTTTGTGGGCATTAATCAGATTCATTTTCAAATCCTCAGTCAGCAATTTAGAGGAGCCCATGGTTGTCGAGTGCTAGCACAAGGATTTATAAGTCATTACACTCTGAACTTCACATCATCTGACAATTCCAAATGACAGTTCTTGACTTGAGCAATGAGTTGCAATGAGTCAGTTAAGGCCTAACAGGTTAATTAAGTTCGGAGATGTTGCAGCTGGAACCTTTGCATGCCATCAAATTTAAAGTAACTGCATTAACATTTGCAAAACAAACAAAAAAAGGAATTTTTTAAAAATTGTTTGTCTTGTGTACTTCTTTTCAGTTAGAAAATCAGCAAAATAGGTAATTTTGCCATGGGTGTCCAAACCTTTAAATACAACCCTAACTTGACTGACCTGCGTAACAAGAAAAAAAACTAAAACTTCGGCAGTTCTGAATTCTTTTCCCCCTAATAGTGTTATATTGGACAGTTTCACTGTTACTCATGTTCGATTACGCTCTCAATCTCACGTTCCTCTGATTGGCTGTGCCTTCCAATCACTGTGTGGTTGAACATCTTTCACACCTGAAGTTCAGGCATGAGGGTGTTTCATGTGGTTTTGCTATGGAGGCATTGATAGGTAGCACTGTATATGATGCAGGGGGCCTTAACATTTTCTATGGGGGAAAAATCCTGAGACGGATTGTAAAAAGAGAAAAAGTGAAAATTATACATTAGAAACCCCTAACAATAATAATAATAATAATAGTCATAATAGTCATAATGACAAGGACAAGGAGAGAAAATGACTGAATTGCTGTAGAATTTGTTCAGCTTTGTCAGTATATAAAAATGCTTTTGGTTGGCAAATATATATCCTGAATTAAGAATGTGCAAGAGAGATAAATGACTAATGGGTTTTTAAAGAGGAAGTGAAACAGCTTAAAGATGTTACAGAAGTTGTAAAATAGATTAAAATTCACACACACACACACACACACACACACACACACACACACACACACACACACACACACACACGCACTGTCACTGTTTTTCCAAGAATGCAAACCTGTCTGAAGTTGCGGCTGGTTGTGGCTATTGAATAATTTCTTTGTAATTTCTGTGTGAACTTTGTACATTTTGCTATTTCATCTGAATACCAAACTCTTGTGTCCCCTTAATTTGCATAGAATGTTTGGTAGCTTTGTCCTTATGGGAACATTTTCACCTTTCATTAAAAAACAACAACAATGATTTCTTTCAACATACTGAAGTTAAAGTTAGGATTAGGGGTAGGCTTGGGCTTAGAATTTAGCTACAGTAACATACAAGTAATTAAAAATACCCCATGAAGAAGTACAAACCTGTATGTGTGTGTGTGATAGAGTGTTTTGACCACTTGCATGTTAGATTATTTGTTGCCACAATGGCCAGTTAAGCTGATATACTGTATTTAGCAGATCAAATGTCTCCTGAAATTTTCTTTCTGCACATATATATTTACATTATATTTAATGTACAGTGGCAGTCAGATGTTCACATACACATACACAAGTAATTAACAAGAATTTCACATTCACATTCTCAAGTTTACATCAGAAACATGAATGTCATGGCATTATTGGACTTTCAATGACTTCCTTGAACTGTTCTTTTTCTGGGGAAGAATGATTGCACAACATACATCTTAAATAAAAAAATTAAAAAAAACTATTTAGTGCCCAAAGTTTAATTTATTTTGGGTTTTCTGAAATTAATACAGGGTCAAATGTACATACACACACTTAGATTATTAATTCAGCAGTGCTGAAAGTACCATAATGTCTTTTAACTGTTCATGTTTCACCTGTTCATGAGTGATCAAGATTGACTAGAGCTGGTAGCTTCTCTGTGCCTACATGAAAAAGTGTTTGTTTGACAGCATTCATTGGATTGACCAACACTCACTACAATGGAAAAGTCCAAGGAGCTCAGTGCAGATCTCATAAATAGGATCATAGATTTACACAAGTCAGGAATGTCTCTTGGAGCAATTTATAAACAACTGCAGATTCCAAGATCATCTGTTCAAACAACTGCACGTAAGTACAAGTTATTGGGAGCTGTAGCTACTTTGCCAAGTCACTTTGTTGGAAGAAGACCCAAACTGTCACCTTCATGGAAAAAGAAAAACATGGACAAAGAAAAAGCCTTTTGGAGGAATGTTTTATGGTTAGATAAGACAAAAATTGAGTTGTTTTGTTGCAATAACCAAAGGTACAGAGGAACACTGTACCAACGCTTAAGCATGGTGGTGGTAGCATCATGCCCTGCTGTTTTGCTGCCAGTGGAACTTGTGTATTGCACAAAGTGGATAGAATAATCAGAAATCAGGAGAACCTTAGAATTCTTCAGCATAACCTCAAATCATCAGCTAGACAGTTGAAACTTGAAACAGCAGGACAATGGCCCCAAACACACATCAAAACTGGTTGTGGAATGGATAAAACAGGCTAACATTAAGCTTAAAACAAATCCTGACCTGAACCATATCACATATATGTGGACCACTAAAAAAAAAGTCAGGTATATGCCAGGAAACAAAAATTGAATTGAACTCTACCAATTCTACCAAGAGGAGAATATTCAACTAGAATTTTGCCAGAAGCTTGTTTATGGCTACCGAAAGTGTCTGGTCAAGGAGATACTTTCTAAGGGACATTTAACCAAATATTAGATGTGCTGTATGTATATTTTTGATCCTTTATGTATAATTTTGACCCTGTGTTGATTTAAGAAAACCCAAAATGAATTAAAACTTGAGCACTAAATTCTTGTTTTTTTGTCTATTAAAGATGTATGTATTGTCAGCATTGCACAGGTGTGAGGAAGCACAGACTTGGGCAGACACGGGTATAGGTGGATAAAAAGTGCTCTTTTATTTAATGCTGGCTCTAGGGAAATAAGGCAGGCGGTGTGAGCTTCTCTCAGTGCTGTGTAGAATGTGAGGGGTTCGATGAGCAGCAGGGCCGTGGGCCAGGCAATGCAGCGTTGCAGGCCGTTTCTCAGCTGTCGGTCCATGGGCAGTTCTCCTCCTCCTCCTCTTCTCCTGTGAACACACAGGGAGAGAGCTAGAATGAAAATTAGGGCTACCCATGAGCCACTCACTTGTTCACTCACTGCATTGCGCTTCTTTTATATGGTCCCCTCGTCTTATGGAGGGTGAGTAATTGGTGTCACGCAGCGCTGTGCGCATCGCTGGTCCACAACTTTGGTGGTTCTGAACTGCTGCCGGTGTGCTGCGAGTGAGGAGTGGCACTGTCTGTTCAGCACTACCGCTGCCACGTGGTGAGAAACGCTTGCAATAAGAGAGGTGCTTGCCATTGGACTGCGGTCACAGTACACCACTCAGCTCCAAGCCGGCCGCAGTAGGAGAACGAGCCCAGCAGGTGTAGAGCCTGGACAGTGCATCTGTGTTGCTGTGCTGTGCTCCTGCTCGGTGTTTCACCTGAAATGAGAAAGCTTGAAGGGAAACCAGCAAATTACCCGACTGTCAGAATCCTTTACTCGAGCCATCCATGGAAGTAGTGCATGTTCACTGATGAGGGTGAAGTGGCACCCAGTCAGGTAATATCGCAGTTCCTCTACTGCCCATTTAATGGCTTGCACTTTCTGTTCCACTGCAGCCTACTGACGTTCAGTGGGAGTCAACTTGCGGCCGGCACCAAAGCCTGTCTCCGAGGCATTTGTCTACACCAGGAAGGGGAGGATGAAGTCCGGGTCACGCAGGATTGGAGCGGATGTTATTGTGGCTCTCAGGATAACAGATGGCATAATCCACCCGCTCAAAGGGGATGTCGATGATAGGCAGGGGGACGGCACTTTGCACAGGGGACACCACTGAACAAGGTTCTTCACTTCGGTTACCATTGCTGGCTAGTGGAAACAGTTCTGGATCTTGGATAGAGTGTTCTCTGCTTCCAGATGACCCCCGAGCGGGTGGGTGTGAGCCAAGTGCAGAATGGTATAGATTTTAGATCAGGGCACCACTAAGAGATCAGTGGGGCTGTTGCGGTGGTTGCAGTCATAATACAGAAGCCCATTCTTCACCATGAGGCCCGTCCATCCAATAATACAGAAGCCCGAAATTTTCCTCTTGGGCGACCTGCTGAGATACCACGGAGAGAGGGTCAGTGGGATGAAGTGACTCACCTTCTGCATCTGTTTCTCCAGCAACTTCTTGGGTCATCAGGGAAGGCTGGCTGGCTTGGCTGGCTTCGGCTGTTGGTCTTGTGCAGTGCAGACGATGCCAGCAGAGAGGATGACCCTCAGGGAATCCCGGCCAGTCTCTTCCAATGAGCAGTAGTACCGTAAGCTCAGGAACCATACCCACTGGGAGCAGCCACTCACCCCGAGTTCCCCCCAGACGTACTTCAGTGGCTGAAACTTCCTGGATGTCCCCATGCACCCAGGTGACGGTCAAGATATTAATGGGCTGAACAGGGAAAGGGAGTGTAGAGTGCCTGACCAAGGTCATGATACTGCCTGAATCCATTAGGGCCTCCACTGGGGTCCCTTTAAGCCATACTATGGAGAAGGGGCCTTGGGGTGGCTGTGTGCACTTCACACCCTGTGAGGCAGGGCTTGTTGTGTTGTGACCGCAGCCTTCTGTCCGACTCCGTTGGCATGGTTTCCTCTTGAGTCAGTGGCTGGGGATGGGTGACCAGTCTGGGTAGTTATGTCGGCCCCCTTTCCCCACCTCCAATGTGCCCAGGACCCTCTACAGGGCTTCTGTTACCTCCCAGGGCATTTGTGCCGCTTTCATCCCAATGACCTTCTGTTCTTCTCCTGGGGGTGTGCCGAGGAACCTGTCTATTGCCATTCATTCGACCACCTCCACAGCCATCAACACATTGGGCTGGAGCCACCTCTGAGTAATGTGGAGCAGGTTGTTAATCCGAGAGCGAGGCTCAAGGCGAGGAGATTAGCTCCATCAGTGGAACTGTGAGGCTGTCTGTATGGGGGAAAGGCTGCAACGTGCTAAGATCTCATCTTTAAGGGTTCCTGGCGTGTTACAAGGTCAAATGTTGCAAGGAGCCCTTCGGCGTCAGGTGTTAACTTGGTGAAGAGTCAGAGGGAGAGAGCCAGAATGATTAATAGGGCTACCCATGAGCCTACTCTCCCATCTACTTTGTTGCGCTCCTTTAATATAGTCCCCTCATCTCTTGGAGGGTGTGTAATTAGTGACACACAGCGCTGTAGATCGAGGTGGCCCCGTGCTGCGAATGAGGAGTGGTGCTGTCCGTTCAGCACCACAGCTACTGTGTGGCGGGGAGCGCTTGTGATAAGAGAGGTGCTGGCTGTCGGACTGCGGTCACAGTACCCCCTAAGCTCCAAGCCTGCTACAGTAGGAGAACGAGCCCAGCAAGCGTAGCGTCTGGACAGTGCATTTGCATTGCCGTGTTGTTCCGCCGCTTGGTGTTTCACCTGAAATGAGAACTCTTGAAGGGAGAGAAACCATTGTTGGACTGTGGTCACAGTATGTATATACAATCATTCTTCCCCAGAAAAATAACAAGAAGTCAATGAAAGCCCAATATTGCCAAGACAGTCGTGTTCATGTATGAAAACCTCTGTATACTGTATATATATTATGCTGTATATAACTGTGCATATCCATATCCAACAAATTTACTGTTTTTTGGGTCCCTATTTAATAGATTACACAACCAACTGAATTTCACATACTTTATATTGTTTTTTAAATGCAGTTTCTTTTTGAATATGCAGAAAATATATAAAAGATACTGCTTTTGAATTTTAGAAATGTTAAAAAGAATACTTTTATCTGTTTTGATAGGTGTTAAAGCTCCATTTTAAACCCATTTTACACCTTTTGTAGTGAGCACCTTTGAGGCAGTGCAGTGGTACCAGTTCTAATATTCTCCAATATATGGCATTTTAAAAAGCACATTTATTCAGCTTGTTTTCATTTATTATTCATTTATTATTTGCTGAACCTGTCTAATTTTAGCTGCAAGATTTCTTTTGGCTGATGTGACGCATTGCACTGTATTGAGCTTTCCATGCAGTGCTCCCAGTCTCTGTCATTGTCAGTGCGCGCGCACACACGCACACACACACACACACACACACACACACACATATATATATATATAATATACACAAAAATACTTATATGCATTTCTCTATTTTCTCCCACTCTTTCTATCTTTCCACCGCCCATCTCTTATGCAGATCTGTCTTTTCATCTTTTCTCTCACTTGTTCCCTCCCTTTGTTTCCTCAGTTTGTTCTCTCATCCTCATCCCTTTCATGTCTCACACCTTTATCTTTCCATGCATTCTCTTTTTAATCTCACTCGCTTTTCTTTTCCTTTGTCTCTTCTCTCTTCTATTCTTTCTCATCTTGATTTCTGTGTAACCCCACTTCCATCTCACTCTTTCTCTCTCAGACACAAACAGTCACACAAACACACACATTTGATTCCTGCACATTAGGGTCAGTGTTCGTTTAGCTTGTTTAGCTCCATGGGTTTGTTTCTATGTAAGCTGCAGTAGCTAATATAAAAGCAACACATTAAAAAAGATCCACTGTTACATCCTTTAATTTGTTCATATTTTATAGTTCTGATGAGCACAGATATTGTAATAATTAAGTATTTGTTAGGCTATATAACAACCTTATTGATTATGAAAATACCCTTTTTTACATTACAGTGTACAGTTCCTTGAAAGAATATTCATACCCCTTGAACTTTTCCACATTACAACAACAAACTTAAATGTGTTTATTGGGATTTTGTGTGATAGACCAACACAAAGTAGCACATAATTGTGAAGTGGAAAGAAAATGATACATGGTTTTCAAAATGTTTTATAAACAAAAATCTGAAACGTGTGGCGTGCATTTGTATCCAGCCCCCTGCACTCTGATACCCCTAAATAAAATCCAGTGCACCCAATTGCCTTCAGAAGCCACTGTGTGCAATTTATTCTCAGTATAAATACAGCTGCTCTGTGAAGGCGTCAGAGGTTTGTTAGAGAACATTAGTGAACAAACAGCATCATGAAGACCAAGGAACACACCAGGCAGGTCAGGGATAACGTTGTGGAGAAGTTTAAAGCAGGGTTAGGTTATAAAAAAAATCCCAAACATCTCACGGAGCACTGTTCAATCCATCATCCAAGTACGGCATAACTGCAAACCTACGAAGACATGGCCGTCCACCTAAACTGACAGACAGGGCAAGGAGAGCACTAATCAGAGAAGCAGCCAAGAGGCCCATGGTCACGCTGGATGGAGCTGCAGAGATCCACAGCTCAGGTGGGAGAGTCTGTCCACAGGGCAACTATTAGTTGTGTACTCCACAAATCTGGCCTTTATGGAAGAGTTGCAAGAAGAAAGCCATTGTTGAAAGAAAGCCATAAGAAGTCCTGTTTGCAGTTTCCCACGAGCCATGTAGGAGACACAGCAAACATGTGGAAGAAGGACAACTTTTTGGCCTAAATGCAAAACGCTATGTGTGGTGGAAAACTAACACTGCACATCACCCTGAACACACCATTCAGCAGGGACAGGGAAGCCCCTCAGAGTTGATGGGAAGATGGATGGAGCTAAATACAGGGCAATCCTGGAAGAAAACCTGTTAGAGGCTGCGAAGGACTTGAGACTAGGACGGAGGTTCACCTTCCAGCAGGACAACGACCCTAAACATATAGCCAGAGCCACAATGGGGAATGGTTTAGATCAAAGCATATTCATGTGTTAGAATGGCCCAGTCGAAGTCCAGATCTAAATCCCATTGAGAATTTGTGTCAAGACTTGAAAATTGCTGTTCACCGAAACTCTCCATCCAATCTGACTGAGCTTGAGCTATTTTGCAAAGAAAGATCAGTCTCTAGATGTGCAAAGCTGGTAGAGTCATACCCCAAAAGACTTGCAGCTGTAATTGCAGCGAAACGTGGTTCTACTAAGCATTGACTCAAGGGGGCTGAATACAAATGCCCGCCACACTTTTCAGATTTTTATTCGTAAAAACCATGTATCATTTTCTTTCCACTTCTCAATTAAGCGCTACTTTTTTGTGTGTTGGCCCATCACATCAAATCCCGATAAAATACATTCAATTTTGTGGTTGTAACGTGACTAAACGTGGAAAAGTTCAAGGCGTATGAATACTTTTTCAAGGCACCGTACATGATGCTGTTGCTTGTGCACATGTCCACTTGTGCATACATGTTGGTCAGTAAGTAAAAATAAATCTGTAACCTCAGTTATAAAAGATAAATCATTGCTTTGTGATTTTCTTTGCTGAAACAAGTGATACAATATTCACCGTTTTTATTCAATTGCTTAAAATAGCCTACAATTTTTCCAGTCAGTTTCTCTGTTGTCTTTTCCACACAACAGTCTCCCTCACCATCTCTTTACCCATCCTCCTTTCTGTTTGCCTTTCTCCCTTTCTCTCTTTTATTCTGGCTCTCTCACTTTCCTTCTATGTTTCTGTCTTTCGTCCTTTTCTCATTTATTTCCCTCTTGCTCTTGCTGTCGGCGTTAAGCAATATCTTAGATCATTTAGAAGACACACTGAAAAAGAAAGTTCATGAGTTTGCTAGTGATTTGTTTGGCATAGAATTAGATTACACTCTTCCTCATTTCCACAATAGACCTGCTTTGAGCCCCTTACTGGAAAACATTGCTGGAACATTTTAATGCCATCCGTGATGCAGGGAGCATGACTTTCTTGCCTGTTTTGAAATCCTTTCTGATTATTCTTCATTCATGCTGAAGCCCACAGGAGTCATATGAGTGAAAAATATCCTTTATGTAAGTGTTTATTGATACGGTCATCAAATAAGAGCTTGACGTTTATGTATTGCAGTCTTTAAAAATGGTGCTTCCATTTATAACTAAAACAAAATATGGTTATAGTACAGCTCAGTAATTATCCCTGAACATTGTTTCATAATGCTGGTACTTGTTTGAAGTGCTGCGCATTCTGAGATGCTTTTCTTCCCACTGAGACTGTAAAAAGTGGTTGTCACTCAGCTCGAACCACTCTGGCCACCATGACCTCTCTCATCAACAAGGTGGTTCTGCTCACAGTACTGCTGCTCTCTGGGTGGTTTTCTTTTTTCTTTTTTGTAGTTTGCACCATTTTGTGCAAACTTTAGAGACTGTTGTGTATGATAATCCCAGGAGATCAGCAGATCAGCAATCTCTGAAACACTCAAACCAGTTGGCACCAACAACCATGCCATAGTTAAATTCACTAGTATAAGCACATGTGTAGTAAAAGCACAGCTGACATGTAAGGAGTTTATATAATACATATAATATATACTATATCTATCTATCTATCTATCTATCTGTCTGTATATATAGAGAGAGAGAGAGGGAGAGGGAGAGAGAGAGAGAGAGCCTGGGGGTTTGAGGGTTCTGTGCAGTATCTTAGCTGTTCCTAGAACTGCACATTTCTGGACAGAGACCTGTTGTTTACCTGGAATCTGTTGGAGCCGCCCTCCATGTTTGGAAGTCACAGCCCCTTACCTCTGGAACCACTTTGGATTTCATCTTCCACATCTGTTCCAGTTGTTCCTTCAGGCCTTGGTACTTCTCCATCTTCTCATACTTCTTCTTCCTGGTGTTGCTGTCAGCTGGGATTGCCACATGTATCACTGCTCCTTATCAACCACCGCTATGTCTGGTTAGTTGGCTAGCAGCTGCTTATCTGTCTGGAACTTGAAGTCCTTTAGGATCTTAGCTCTGTTGTTCTCAACTACTTTTGGTGGTGTCTCACTTCAGGACTTGGGAACTTTTAGCCCATGCTTGGTGCAGATGTTTCTGTACACAGGTGTCCCCGCCACATGGTTATGCCTTTCAGTATAGCCTGCCCAAGCCTGTATCTTGCACCCAGCTACTATGTGCTGGACAGACTTAGGGGCGTCTTTGCACAGCCTGTACGTTGGGTCCTGCATGTCAAAACACGTCAGCATTCTGCATTATTGCAATGTCATTTCTGACAAAAGATAAATAAAATAAAGCCAAACACCGATGCATGCAAAAGCAGACATGTCGTTATAGAAATGCTAATTTTTGTTGTACAACACAATCTTTAAACGCTTGTTTACTCTAATTCAAATGTTAATTAGAACATGTTAATTAAAATGTGTATTTGCAATTGCGTTCCCCTTATGAATGAATAATGAGACGTCCTTAATCACTTCCAAAACACATTCGTGCACAGCACTGTACAATGGCTTCCAAAATGCAAATGCAAAAGCAGCATCTAATAGACATTTCAGTTTCAGTGTCTAAACTGCCACGAAGGAGCCAGGTCTGAAATGCCCTTTGGGAAATAGTTCAAATGGTTTTAGCAATCGTTGAGATCTCAATGGGACCTTACAGGGACACAGGGAGAACATGTAAACTTTAGTAAGTAACCAAGCTCAAGATCAAACTGGTGACCCTGCAGCTGTGACCCTGGTGTTGAAGTTGCATTGCGTCACAAATTATGCATGTTCGCAACGCAAATGCAGTAACAAGTATGTGTTTGAGTGAATTTTTTTCTAGTCGATATTTGAGGTTTTTTGAAGTCCACATAACTGCCATTTTCATCAATATATGAAAAAACATTTTAATAAGGGTTACACAATGAATCTGATTAGCAGTATTCTTAAAATCTGATTGACGTCTTGGTTGTGTGTCTCTTTTCTCAGAACTCCGATTTGAAATTGATAGCAGAAATAAACTTTTATCATCATGGCACTGCAGCAGAGAATGAAACCACTCTATAAAACTGCTTTTTGATAACTTTTCATTTCTGTATAGGATCCTTATTTTATTACACATATTACAGTCATCCATCCATCCATCCATTATCTACACCGCTTTATCCGTCTGGGTCGCGGGGAAGCCGGAGCCAATCCCAGCATCTTGGGGCGAGAGGCGGGGTACACCCTG
>JAQMYM010004516.1:0-13148 GCA_030014255.1 Parauchenoglanis ngamensis | reverse complement strand
AATTTGAAATGAGCTCATTTTGTGCATAAAATTGTAAAATTTCTCAGTTTAAACATTTGTTATGTTATCTATGTTCTTTTTGTTTATAAAATATTGGCTCATGTGATTTGAAAGTCTTTTAGTTTTCATTTTATTCAACTTTAAAAACGTCCCAACTTTTTTGGAATTCGGGTTGTAGTTTAATCATAAATTCTTGATTCTTCATTTTTTTGTTTGTTTGGTTTTTGCTGTTTAATTATTTCCTTTCCACAATCTCACCACTGCCGCCAGGTGGTGACCAAGATGTTATCACTATCCGAGATGGATTCAGTTTGAATTGAATTATAGCGGTTTTAAGCTAAAGTGCTCTTTTCTAAAATGCATTATTTAGTTCTATTAGTGCCAGAATATAGTAAATTAATGTATAATTCAGTGTATGTTTTTCAGTGCACATTCAAAAAATGTGTAAGTAAAATAAACAGTTTATTGTTTAATTTGCCTAGCATGTTGGGTTAATCATTTCGTATAGCAGCCCTGAGTCCATGTTCACCTTTCATCTGTATGATTAAATTTCATCTGCTTTAGTATCATAACTGCATGCTGGTCTTGTGGTTTATTTGTATATTGTAACTTTATATTGCTGTTTTGATGCTATAACCACATTTTCAAAGGATGCCACAAAAATGAGCTTACCTAGATATAAGCATCAGAACCAGGATGTTTATCTGCAAAGTACAGCGTCTATAAGGAATTATTTTCAGTGTAGTGTCACACATAGTACTGGACAGTACACTAACCATAGAATACAACACAACACAACACCATACAATACAATATAATACAATACAATACAATACAATACAATACATCTGTACAGGAAGGCAGTACAAAATTTTAATGTGGATACTGCTTATATGGTAAAAATGTAGGGGTGAAATATAATTGTTACTGACTAATTACAGTATCATTGTGCAAATAATGCTGCTGTTAGTACAATTAATAAGTTACTATGCTATAGCTTAGTGTTACCTCTGTTATTGTCAAGAGAAAAAGCAGGCATGCAGTTAGCTACACTAATGGTAATTACCCAAACAATGTATAAAGTTACTGCCAGGGTTATGGAAAAATGGTTTATTGTGTATACAGTAAGAACTTAAAAACAAACAAACAAACAAACAAAAATTTTGGTTGATTTTGCCTCTGGACCTCCGGCTTTGCTCTTTGGGTGGGGGTGGGGTCTTCATTCACATAATAATTAGCAGGTAATAATTAACCAATAATAAAAAATGATAAACTAATAATTAATTGGTTTCTACAGTGTTACTGGCCATTGGGTAGATGCACCTTTGGTAATAATGTAGGAGAAAACGCAGATATATGGATATATACGAAAAAATGTGGATATAACTAGATATATAAAGTGGGTAAACAATAACCCAGCATTTTTAGAGTGCAATATGTGCTTTGCAAAAATATAAGGATTTATCTTGGCATTTTTACCCTATTGAATGCTTACCATTTTGTTAATGCTCACATCCTAGAAACTGCTGTTTCTATTCAAGGATGAAAAGAAAATGCAGTCTATACCCACTCTTTATTTGTTTTAATTAATATAACAGCAAATTATAGTTTGACTTGAATTTGTACATTTCCTTGTGTACTTCCTGCTATGTATTTCTTTCACTCAGTTACATATCAGTATTTGAGTAATAAATTGACATTAGCCCGGCTTATTTTTTTGGGTGGCTTTGTTGACACTCCCCATACAATATTGTGTGTTAGCACTTTTTATATCAACTAGGTGACAGAAAATCTATTTGCTTGGGTGGCCCAACAGACAAAATTACTAGCCGTTGCTGAACCAACCTTGGCCCAATGCTAATTTGCTACTTGGGCAGCTCACCAGCAGATACATACATTTGCATCATACCAAATGACAAAAAATTAAAATGAACAGAAGGTGGATCTTTTGTGTTTTAAAATTGTGACATGATCTGTCATGACAGCAACATCTGTATTCTATCTGTGTAACACAGCGAACCCTTGCAAATGTAATACATATTTCCTTAAACAAGGTAAAATGTAGATAAAAAAATTGGTATTTATTTTTGTCACTTGTATTATGTGATGTGGTAGGAATTTATCAAACACTGATATCTCTGCTGACCCAACTTCACTCTTCACTGTCTTCCACTTACTGGGGATCATTTTAAATAAAATTACATATGCCTGTAAAAGTAAAAAGTGGGCTTATTTGTCGAGCATGCTTGACCACATCTCATGCTTGACCGACCCCAGAAAGATAAGTAATCTGTCCAGAAGGCTAAGTCCTTTTTCTTTTAATATCCTTAAAAAAACTTCAGACTGTCCGCTTCCCTGTAGCATGTGATGATAAGACTTCATCTAGTCATCTAATCTTTTTCTGAACATTCATTCATTCTACACTTAGTCTCCATTCTCTTTAGTTTAATGCATATTTACCAAGAGAAAAAAGAGATATCCATTTGCCTACCAGATAAAACAATTGATAAAACAAAATGGTTAAACATTGAAATCTTTCATATAAATTGAGATGTGTGAGATCTTACTGGCAAGGATAACAATTTTGGTTTGATCAGGCTGTTGTTACCATAATAAAGAAAATCTCTGTTATATGAAAATTTACTTTTAAAGTGGATATGCCATAAACTTTTTGATTATTTTATATTATTCCCCCAGATGCCTTTGTAAAGTTTGTGAGGCGTTTCACTGAATAAAAAGACATTGTTTTTTCTCATGCCATGTCATGGTATAAAACCCTACAGAAAAAAACAGCTATTGGGGGACATGCCTTGTTTATTCAGTGCAATAGTCTTTAGTTTATTCAGTGATTACAATTTAGTATATGTAAAGGTTAAATGGGGGTAAATACATACGAACTAATTTTATAAGCATGTGATATTTTCAATGATGCATTCAATATGCTTCTCAGTTTTAAGCTTCGAGATCTCACACATACCAGATATATGAAGTACACACCCATGAACTTTGTGTCTTAAGTAACATTCACTTAGCTTTATTGTACACTTGTATTTCCAAATGGTTTCAAAGGTCTAAAAAGTCGACTTTACCTGTGTTTGTTCTTGGTATCTAACAAATAGATGGAAAAACACAGATATACACAGTTAGTTTGGACACACCTATCATTCTACACTCTATAATGTAGAACAATACTGAAGACATCAAAACTATATAACAACATATGTGGCACATATGGAATTATGTGGTAAACAAAAAAAAGTGTTAAAACAAAACAAACTATGTTTCATATTTTAGATTCTTCAAAGTAGCCAGTGTTTACCTTGATGACAGCTTTGCACACTATTGGCATGATCTTAACCAGCTTCATGAGGTAGTCACCTGGAATGCTTTTCAATTAACAGGTGTCAAGGTGTCTTGTCAAAAGTTCATTAGTGAAATTTCTTGCCTTTTTAATGTCTGAGACCATCAGTTCTGTTGTGTTGTGTTGAGGTACTGTTCGTATAGACAGTCCCTTATCAGAATGATCAAATATTTGCCAACACTTGCTGTGGAAATAAGCAAAATAAACTGTTTGAATGAATTATTCATAGCAAATAGAGGCAGCTAGGTACTGATAGGATAGACTATTATATAGACATATGTCAGTCTTTATAATCTTCACGATACTACACGTGGGGCTTTTGTTTTTTAGAAACACCTCGTATTGCAAACTAATATGGCTAGTGACGCAGTATTTATTGCTTTTCCCCTGTATCAGCTCATAAATGAACCAATGACTATGAAGTGAAGGAGCTGAGTGTGTGTGTAAGTCTTTATTAATGCCTGGTCCTTCAGGCAATGAATTGTATTTAAAAACAGTCTGAATACAAAAAACCCCACTGTACACAAGAAAAATGAACTCACTATAGAATAGCACAGTACAGTACAGAAAAAGCTTAAGATCTGTACATTTAGCCCTTGAAGAATCATGACAAAAAGAGAGTACACCTTTATATTTCAGTAGACTGAAGCAATTAACAATAATTTTAAGTAGAGGTTTTCTGTAGGTGTTTTTGACATCATTTACATCATTCTATAGAACTTTTAGCCCACTCTGCTTTACAACATTGCTTCAATTCTCTGATGTTTGAGGCAATTTGTTTATGTGTAGCTCTCTTGAGATCTCACCACAGCATTTCGGTGGCCTTGAGGGCTAGACTTTGACTTTTCATTCAATCACCTTGTTTTTTCCCCATCTTTCTTTGCTTCTCTGAGGTCAAGGCTGATGTCCTTTCTTCTTGGCATGATGTAGACACACCCCTCCAGCACACCAAACTGCCAAAGTTCTGCTTTTATAGAGTCACACTTCTTGATGACTAATTAATATTGTGCATTTCATTAGTAACACCTGGCTGCTAATTATTGTCTTAATGATTATGAAAGTAGTAAGGGTGCACTTATTTTTCCCACCTGGTTTCTGAAAGGTGGTTAAATTTTTTTTTTTTTTTTTTTTTTTCACATCTGAGGTTATTGTTTGTTTATAGAAACTGGTGAGGACCACACAATTGTTTATTATGATCTTATCAGGAACATGTTCCATTGTCCAAGTGAGTAAATCTAGTATTATTTATAGCTTCTTATCTTGTGCTCAAGTCTGCACCCCTGTTCTTCTTAGGTTCAGTATAGTACAATATTGGAATTGTCAATCACCAACAGCTCATGAGGCACATGTTTGGTTCATCCATATGACTATCCCGAATAATCCATATCCCCATTTTCTTCTGTTCTACAGCATTTTCTAGACTTACATATTTCAGCAAGAGTTTAAGCATGAGCAAGCGTGAGAAGTGTATGATGGGTGGTAAGGGAGTGGTGCAGCATAATGCCATAAACTTTACTACATCATTACAACATCAAATCAAGCTCATGGTCAAAGCCAATCAGAAAGGGTGGTTTCTTCATAAGAACTCTGTACCTTTATAGCATTGTGAATCGGATGTGTGAGTGTATTACTGTGATTCTGATTTGTGCCACTATGTCTTTTTCATGGAGAACTTATTTTATTATTCTTATCTTATGCCAGTTTCAAGCTTCAGGTAAGACAATCATTTAAATTGTTTGGTAATAGTAGTGCATACAGCTGATAGGTTTCATATTTTATGTTTTAGTAATGTCTCAATGAGAAAAGCTGCAGATTCAACTACTTAACCTGATGAAAAGCACAATAGCTATAAAGAACATTAGCCTTTAAAGCACAGAGGTACACAACTTCCACAATGCTTCAGGCCACAGTTTTTTAAATTCTCATTTAATTAAGAGAAATTTCGTGTCATTGTTCCACAGGAAATCACTCTCAGAACACCTAAAGCTATTCATATCTAATTTATACTTCTATTCTATACGACTTTCTGAATAATTAATAACGTGGAAAGTAGATGTATACTCTTTGTATATATATATTTCATACACTCTATACCATTAAGGATGCATCGTTTGTACCAATAATATGTATCATTAGCCGTTAAAAATTATTTAAGGTACATAATTGAACCTTAACAATCAATGATGTAACTGTAAAGCTTTACTACAGCTTATTAAAGATACACTACATATACCTTCCCAGGCAAAAGATACCTACTAATAGCACAAAAGATGTGCCCTTGATGGCACCACCTCAGGAACAAGAAAAAGTACAACTGAGTATCCTTATTCCTTATAATGATTTTTTTTAAAGTAAAATAAACTATAGCTAAAAGTGTTTTACAAAAACAAATAGGAGCTTTTAAAACATGAAATTATTTAATTGTATTACGTTTTGTCTGAAATTACAGTGGCCAAATCCAATTTTCTTTCCTGAGAAGAAAATAGACAGCTTGATTGACAAAAACAGTTTTAACAGTTGAGTTTCTCATTTTTAAGTTTGTTAATTTTTAAGTTGTTTCCTTTATTTATTCTGTGTTTCATGATGTAGCAAGCTCAGGATCATTAAGTAGTGATCTGAAACACTATCTGAAAGTTGATTTATGCAGGGGATGTCCATTCCAAGTGATAGGAACCTGCTCACTGATAATATTTGGAGTAAACTTGGATATTTATGATGCATAATGTAATTCAGCTACTGATTAGAAAAAAAGTCAGTGTGTGAGTGTGAATGGTAAATTCAGAAATTAAAAGGAATTTTGAAGTTTTTTTCTTTTTGTCATATTATTACACTGGCAGTTTTAGGTTCTATGCATCAATTATTCTGGATGGTATTAAACTCACCACCAATTACACAGTTATTCAAACAGAGTGGTTGGAAAGATGCACAAAAAAGTAGACATTAAAGACAAGTCTTTAATTTGGTGAGATTTAGCATGTTTTTGGCCAAAGAAGCAATATCACAGATGTTTCATGATACATGTCAGTGGCGCATTAAGAAATTACATATAGTACAAGTTGGGATGTGAGTGTGATAGGCTCATATACTGTTATTTTGTTCTGCCACATAATTTTCTGTGTTTCAGATACATATTTTAATACATACAGGTATATAGTCTTACCAGAAATAGTGTCCATGCCTGCTTTATTCATATTTAAAACCTAGCCATGTCTCAGTTAAGAACATAAAACTTTAATTCACAGTTAACACACCTGAATAAACATATGTACTTCTCTTATCTCTTTTATTTCCTTGTATTTTTTTTATTTTATAATTTTTATCATGTTCAAACACACTGCAAATACAGGATACGTGATTTTAAATGAAGTTAGCATATGGAACATGTAGAAATGACGTGTAATTTAAATTGACATCTAGTTTACACTTCATTTGGATAAGAGAAAAAAGTGAAGGTGGTTAAAAATGCAGCAGACAGGATGTGCATACATATACATAGAACTGTACTGAATCCAAGTTTTAAAACACATCTCGTGGTGCATTTGAACACATCATCAGTGTTGTGAACTGGAGTCATTGGGTGTTTCACAGCGTTTCAACAGCAGTCACCCTCACCTGGTGAACGTAGCTTTCAAATAATACAATTGTCTTGAATAACTTGTTTTAAATACACATGATATTTTAAATAACATTTTGTAAATATTAGTCATTTCATATTACTTACTTGAAAGAAGGCAATATAAAATACTGTAAATTAAAATAATTCTATAAATTAAGACAACTAACTATTCAATTGGGACAATAGAAAGGAGGAAGACCCCTAGCTTATGCACTGCAATAGCTGAAGATTACATGCTGTATTACATGAAAATTTAGTACTTGCAGCACTTGGGAGATGCTTTTTCAATGTTAAATTATCATTTTGAATTTAGCTTTTTTATTGAATTTTGGGGACTTAATTTAAAGCAAATCACCTATACCATAATCATTCTTTGTAATTAATGGGTGATTGACATTTATCAACATTTGCATGTAAGAAATAAAATTGGTGTTACTTGAATCTTTTCAAATGTCCCAGGATATTTTAGATTGCTTAGGCCTTTTAAAACATTTACAAACAATTTTACAAAAAGATTGTTAAATGAGGCCAAGTGAATGTAAAATATGAATGTGAGATTTTAGATCTTTTAAGCTCTTAACTGTCTTACAATTTTGTTAATTTTTAAAATACAATATACTGTATAATGTATAACTGTAATATGTACAATATATAATTTATTGAGATGTTATAGCAGAAGCATTTATTACTGCCAGTTTCACTACATTAGACATTTAAAAGTATACAAATGTGAATTTATTTTTAGCTTTCAGTATATCCAAATGTCCATGCTACATATCAGTTATTGCTTTAATATCAGAACACCTGCATGTTGACAGTGAAGAAAATGCATTCAATGCATACTCGCTCTGGAGCTGATTGGATATATGTAGATTCTGTAAAATGACCAAAGAATGCCTATTCTAAAATAAATTACATTAATTTGCTATGAGATATTGGTAATACTGGATATGGTTATGGTACAGGATTTTTGCATTCCTGGAAGATTCAACATACACAGACGCTCTAAAAAATCTCCAGAATCCCATGCATCCATATTTTGGTACAAAATAATTTAATAATTGTTATGTTGACTATTAGGATTAATATGTACAGTTGGGTTCATAGGTATTTGGACACAATTTACATAATTTTGTCTATGTACACCACCACAATGGATTTGAAATTCAGCTATCATGATATGATTGAAGGATAGAATTTCAGCTTTAATTCAAGCGGTTTAACAAAAGTATTGCATTAACCATTTATGAATTACAGCCATTTTTTACATAGTCCCTCCATTTTCACAGGCTCAAAGGTAATTGGAAAATTGACCGATACGCAGTTTCATGGCCAATTATAGCCTGTTTCCTCATTATTTAATGACAAATTAAGGACAATAAAAGTCTGGATTTGATTTCAAGCGTTGAATTTGCATTTGGCAGCTGTTCATGGGAACTCTCAAAAAGGTGTGCAGGCAAATGAAGGAGGCAATCATGGAGCTGAAAAAACAAAGCAGACCTATCAAAAAGATCGCAGAACCTTTAGGAGTAGCCAAATCAATAATTTGGTACATTCTTCAACAGAAGGAACGCACTGGTGAACAAAACCAAAAGGCCTGGACGACCACAGAAGACAACTAAAATGGATGATTGTAGAATTCATTCCGTGGTAAAAAAAAACAAAAACCCTTCACTACATCTAGCCAAATCGAGAACACGTTCGAGGAAGGAGGATTATCATTGTCAGAGTCTATGATTAAGAGACGCCTTCATGAATGCAAATACAGAAGGTTTACCTCAAATCTCGGGAATAGAAAGGCCAGATTAGACTAGAAAACATCTAAAAAAACACACACCTTTCCAAAGATTCTATGGACATATGAAACCAAGATTAAATTGGACCAGAATGACTGGAAGAGTAACTTGACCAAATTGAGAATGCTTTTCACTTACTGAAGGCAAAATTGAAGGCAGATATATCCACAAGCAAGCAGAAATTGAAAGCAGTTGTAGAAAAGGCATGGCAAAGCATCTCAAGGGAGGAAACTCAATATTTGATTATGTCCAGGGGTTCTGGACTTCAGGCAGTCATTGACTGCAAAGGATTTGCTTTCAAGAATTAAAAATAATCCTTATATTTATAATTGTTTGTTTGTCCATTTACTTTTGAGCCTATAAAAATGTAGGGACTAGCTGTAATTCCTAAATGGTGAAAGCAATATTTTTGTTAAATACCTAAAATTAAAGCTGAAGGGTCTACACTTCAAACACAGCTTGATTGCATCATTTCAACTCCATTGTGGTGGTGTACATGGGTAAAATTAAAAACACTGGACCCAAATATACATGCATCCATATAATCTCTAAACAGGATCATTACACAGCAGAGGTTTCTTAATTATTATGCTATGTAAAAGTAAATGAATTAATTATAAAATTAAATGTTTTACCTTTTCTCATAATTCATGTGAACAACCACAGAGAACACAAAAGTTGAGCGTTCAGAAACTTCAACAGTCAACTCTCCTACAACTACACCAGGTATAACCATATCAACTAGTGACTCTGCCACAACAGCTGAGAGTTCAATAACAAATACAGAGAACTCTCTTACAACTACATCAGATGGAACCAGAACAACCACTGACTCTGCCACAACAGCTGAGAGTTCAGAAACTTCAACAGTCAACTCTCCTACAACTACACCGGGTATAACCATACCAACTAGTGACTCTGCCACAACAGCTGAGAGTTCAGTAACAACCACAGAGACCTCGCTTGCATCTACATCAGCAGCCATAACAACAAATGCCACAACTACTACAACTATTACTAAAAATCCAGGTATAGCATGTGAAAATGGTGGAACTCCAATAAACAATGGCTGTCAGTGCCGTCCTGGTTTTACAGGAAGATTGTGTAACACTGTTGAATCTGAAATCATACATCCAGGTATGTCAAATATTTCTTATAATATTGACAATTTTAATTACAAATAGTTTGCCTTTTTGGTAAGCAGCTAAATTTCAAGGACAGTATCTATTCTAACATACAAAATAATTCATTGTTGTATTTAGTTTGGACATTGTTTACATCCTACTGCTCTATGCCAATTTTAAACTTGGAAATTATTTTTTCATTTCAGATATTGAAAGGAAGGTCGTTGCTGACATAGAAATAAACAGGCAATATGAACCGGAATTCAATAATCCATCCTCAAACATATATCAAGAATTTGTGGCAAACTTTACAACTCAGGTAAAATATGAAGACTGTATTCACCATCATATTATTTCAAAGTAGTCCTTAAAAATTCATACAAAAATGTTTGAAATGTATTTGTGTGGAGACACTTCAGCCTTCATGGTATTACAACTGGTATTCACATGAGTCTTGATTGATCATCTCAATTGTGATCACTTGTAATTGCAGTAATTGAGGGCTGACAAATGCCCCAAAAGCAACAGGAATTAGACTGCCTTTCAATTCAATTCACTTTTATTTTAATAGTGCTTTTAACAATGACACAAAGCATCTTCACAGAAGTATATAAATTCTGGTTAAAAACCTATGAATCTGTAAGTTTTTATATGCATCTGTATGTATCTGTATATACTCTAATATTTCGTTGGACCGCCTTTAGCTTTGATTATGCCACACATTCGCTGTGGCATCGTTTCGATGAGCTTCTGCAATGTCACAACATTTATTACTGTCCAGAGTTGCATTAATTTTTCACCAAGATCTTGTGGACCGCTGCGCAAATTCTTCTCCAGCACATCCCAAAGATTCTCAATGGGGTTAAGATCTGGACTCTGTAGTGGCCAATCCATGTGTGAAAAAAATATCTTATGCTCCCTGAACCACTCTTTCACAATTTGAGCCTGATGAATCCTGGCATTGGC
This sequence comes from Parauchenoglanis ngamensis, assembly GCA_030014255.1. Lineage (NCBI taxonomy): Eukaryota > Metazoa > Chordata > Actinopteri > Siluriformes > Auchenoglanididae > Parauchenoglanis > Parauchenoglanis ngamensis. The sequence goes on along the minus strand of JAQMYM010004516.1, from coordinate 2,285 downwards.
ATCTTGGAATATGCCCGTGCCATCAGGGAAGAGGAAATTCACTGATGGAATAGCCTGGTCATTCATGATTTTCACAATATATATATGATATATTCACAATATTCAGTCTTGTACGGTAATCACTAGGCATGATGGCTGCATCACTTCATGCACCTCTTTTCTTACCCTGATGCGCCCATCACTCTGGAACAGGGTAAATCTGGACTTATCAGACCACATGACCTTCTTCCATTGCTCCAGAGTCCAATCTTTATGCTCCCTAGCCAATTGAAGCCTTTTTTTGGATTAGCCTCACTGATCAGTGGTTTTCTTAAGGCTACACAGCTGTTTAGTCCCAATCTCTTGAGTTCCCTTCTCATTGTGCATGTGGAAATGCTCTTACTGTTGAACATAGTCGTGAGTTCAGCTGTTGATTGTTTACGATTTGATTTCACCAAATATTTCAGTGATCGCTGATCACGATCATTCAAGATTTTTTTCCGACCACATTTCTTCCACGAAGATGATGGTTCCCCACTATCCTTCCAGTTTTTAATAATGCGTTGGACAGTTCTTAACCCAATTTTAGTAGTTTCAGCAATCTCCTTAGATGTTTTCTTTGATTGATGCATGCCAATAATTTGACCCTTCTGAAACAGATTAACATCTTTTCCACGACCACAGGATGTGTCTTCCGACATGGAAGCCACTAAAGGTTATATATACATATATACGCTATACATATACAGAGTCAGCCAAAACTGACTAAATGTTTGTATTATATGTATATGTAAAAATATGTATACATATTTTAATATTAAAAATTACAAGAGGTTCTCAAAGTGGTGGCCATTAGCTTCCAGACATTTATGTGTAGAAATGTTCCTGAGGTGTATGTGTATACATTTGTTTTGTCTGACTCTGATTATTATTATTATTATTATTATTATTATTATTATTATTATTATTACAAACACTGATCATCACTGAATAATTACCCTGAGTATAGAAGAAAACTTTAGAGATCTACATAGTGTAGAACTTGTGTTAAGGTTAGCTTTTATTTTGAAAGGAAACTGTTTCCCTCGGCCTGGAAAAACAAATGTACCAAAAGTCACGTCGTTCGCTGATTGTTAATGCATCGCGTACCGGAAGTAGCAGTGAGTATGATTTGTAGAACAGCCATTGGTCGTGAACCGGAACTTGGACGGTGTTCTTTGCGCGGCGGGACTTTCATTTTCAGTTTGGATATGTTTATGGAGTGCAGTGAGCGCGCTATCTGGCCAGTTTAACGGAATGCATTGTCTGTTTTAAAGTAGGCATACAGGTAAAGAGGGCATCTGTTGTTTTTGTTTCATCTTAAAGTGTATAGTCACTTATCACGGAATAGTGTATTTTAGAGATTGTGTTTGCTAATCAATTGCAGCTGATTTAGCGAACTAGCATCGGATTTAACAAACTGAAATCGTCCTGGTGTTGACGCGGTGACCTCAGACACCTACATTACGAATCAGTCCTAGTTAAACTGCATGCTTGTAATCCACAAATCTTGCTCAGGTAACTTGCTGCGGGATTTTGCATGCTGATAATCTTCAGGTGGTTGAATCAGGAAGGACTCCCTTGTTGCGCGTGCAGAGTAGTGCGCGTGCAGAGGGAACGGTCAGCCACTGGGATGCTGCCATGCAACATTAACGGTCTAACATCACGATAATTGGTGACTAACCCTTAATACAATGGTCTGTTTTATCCAGTTAATGTTAACTGTGGAACAGAGATGGTCATTGTTTTCTGTATTACACACAGTTTGTATGACAGTCTTTTTTTTAATTATTCAAAGTGAACATTCCTTTCCATGAAATAGATCATGACTGATCAGAAGGTCCTGGGTTCACTGTTGGGCCCTGGAGCAAGGCCCGTAACTTTCTGCTCTAAGGGTGCTGTATCATGGCTGACCCTCTGCTCTGACCCCAATTTCCTAACAAGCTGAGATATGCAAATAAATGAATTTCACTATGCTGTAATGTATATTTGAGAAATAAAGGCTTCTTTGCCTCTTCTTCCCACAATTTGTGGTGGTTTCCGAAAGACTCTGTATATACGAGGACACCAGGTTGGGGCATAACAGAATGATTGTGCTTTACTAATGTGTGGCAGCATTAAATTATCTCATTCCCTTTTAATACTAAATCTTAGCCACACATTATATTTATTAAGGAGAGATGTACCATGGGGTTAGCACTGTCGCCTCACAGCAAGAAGGTCCTGGGTTCGATCCCCGGGTCACCCAGGGTGCCTTTCTGTGTGGA
>JAQMYM010004515.1:0-13152 GCA_030014255.1 Parauchenoglanis ngamensis | reverse complement strand
TTTGGCCATACAGTGTACTTCAAACAGAAAGGAAGCTATTAAAGATAAACTGTTTCAGACATTTGACCTTGCTGTGATCTTGACCCTGTGTGGATCAAATCCAAAGTTTAATCAGTTCGTCTGCTGGTTATAATGATAATTCCAATTAAACATCGATATCAATTGATGATATTAATTAATGAGATATCAATTAAACAAACATCCAACCACTGGGTCTTGAGATATTGCACAAAGAACCCAAAATATAAAACATAACGATTGCACCACCTAGTGGCAGAGAAATAAAAATGTGGGCAGGGCGTTTACTTCCCTACTGTGTATGTGTATGTGTGTATGTGTATGTGTATGTTTGTATGTATACACACACTGTTACTCAAATGTAACATGAAATTCTTTTGTTTATGACTGGATGTCATCAGCAGAAGCTTTGCAGTGCCATTAACTTCCTGAACAAGGAGGAGCTGAAGAAAGCAGAGGAAGCACTCAGACATTACTTTCCCCAGACTGGTCTGTAAACAGAAATGAATTCCCTTTACACTGCTTGTCTGACCCTTAAATGAACATTTCATGGTGTTGATCTTCCAGTCCCCTTTTGTGAAAGGAAGTACGTGATGTTATGCTGAAATAATTTGTACACGTTTGGACATTTCATTGCTGTAACAGAAGATAAACAATTGCCTGTTTGAGTTTGTGTGCTAGATAATGTCAGCTGACAAAGATCATGTTTCAGAGATCAGTGTTATAAATATTATAATGTTTTACTGTATGAATTAGGGCTCACAGATTCCAGAAAAAGTTCTACTTGGAGTCATATTAGTCATATCAATTTGTTCTCACTCTTAATAAGTTTAAATTCAGAAGAATGTAGAGAAAGTACCTTTGGCTCCACTAAACTGAAGCACTTAGTAATCTGTGCTTATCAATAGAAGCACATTTACATCAGCTCCCCAATGCAAAAGACATACCTATTTATCTCTGTGGATCAATCTTTCTTTTTCTTTTTTTATCCCTCTAATCTCAGTCTGTCTGACTGCTTTCCTGGAACAGCTTTACCGCTAACTGTTACAGACTGTAACACTGTTGATTCCTTCCATAAATTATAACTAAATGTCTCCATATAGACAGCATCACCATGTCAACATTTATTCTAATCTTATTTTAATGCTTTTTTGTATCCTTTATTATTAGTCTTGCATGCACCAAAAGTCCCTTGGAATTTGCTGTTACTACAAAAGTTATAACATATTTGAACCAGTGCATTAAGATGAAGCTATCTGTTGGTATACAAATGTAGTCCACAATTTAAGCTTCTTTTGGATGACTTCCAGTTGTGTGTCTTTTAAAAGGTCCCAGCATGCACGTGTACATAGGGTTGTGGGTGATTTAAGAACACAGAGGATCCAGACATGTATCCTTGAAATTTTTCTGAAAGGACTCTGATCTAGGTTGAATTTGCAGATTTGATGATGTGGCATCCTTTAAAGGATACTCCCTTGATATTGAGAAACACCCCATGTGTATGTGGAAACAAGGGACATTCCTTTCATGATTGCAAGTAGTTGTTGGTCACCTAAAGCTTAAAGTCTGATTGTCGTTAACAGGGAGTATGATCAAGAACCTTTGGGTAAATTACTTCAAATGGACATTGTGATTTTCTGCAATGCCTTGCCTTGACCGCCCTACATTTGGAAATTTCAGATTTATAATTTAGGATTACTTTAACATTTAAACAATTTATTATGTTATGTAATTATATAACATAATTATTATGTTAGGAAAGTAAAGTACAAGTCAAAGTTTGGAAACATCTTCTAAGTCAATGTTTTTTCTTTATTTTTTCCCATAAAGAACACTTGTCCTAAAGTAATGATGGACTGTTTATTTTTACTTAGTTGAGCGGTTCTTGAAATAATATGGATTAGTACAGTTATTGAATAAGGCTGTTTACTGTATACCAACACTAGCTCGACACAACACAACTGATGGCCTCAAACACATTAAGAAGGCAAGAAATTCCACTAATTAACTTTTGACAAGGCACACCTGTTGATTGAAAAGCATTCCGGGTGACAACCTCATGAGCTGGTTAAAATAATGCAATTTTTTTTTAAATGTTTTTTTTTTTTTTACATATTTCTGTTTACCAAATAATTCCATATATGTTCAGTATGTAATTTCATAGTTTTGATGTCTTCACTGTTGTTCTACAATGTGGAATAACCTATGAATGATTAGGTGGGTCCAAACTTTTGACTGGTACTGCACATACTGTATGTGTACTGTACATCACTAAAAATCTAAGGAATAGTCCTTGTACTTGGTGGCAGGGTGGTGTAGTGGTTAATACTCTTGCTTCACAGTTTGGGTTTGAACCTGCAGGCCGATTTGAGACTTTCTGTGAGGATTATGCATGTTCTCCATGTGCCTGCATGATTTTTCTCAGGATGATCTGGTTTCCTCCCAAAGACATGCAGATTAGGTCAACTGGCTACTCTAATTGGCTGTTCATCTCTGTGGAGGCCCTGTGAAAGACTGGTGACTCTCTCACTCAAAGTCAGCCACACCATATCAACGTGACTGTAATTTTGGCCTGACACCAAGCAGAGGAACCTGGTTAATAAGTGACAAATGTGTACAGACTTGTTTACACAAATATAACCCAAAGATAACCCAAATTAATTTTGTTTGTGACTAGACTTCATCAGCTGGAGCTTTGCAGAGCCATGAAGTTGCTGAACAAGGAGGAGCTGAAGAAAGCAGAGGAAGCGCTCAAACATTACTTTCCCCAGTCGCAACAGGTCTGTGAACAGCACCAAATTAATTTACGATGTTTGTCTGACCTTAAATGAATGTTGCACACTGTTGATCTGTCAGTGCCATATTCTGAAAGGAAGTACACGATGTTATGCTGAAATAATTTGATTGAACACTTTTGGACATTTCTTTAATAAAACAGAAGATGTTTCAGTTTGCGTGAGTTTGATCAGTGTTTTAAATGTTATAATGCTTTACTGTCTAAATTAAGGATCCTAGATTACAGAAAATGTTCTAGCTGGAACCCTATCAGATCAACTTGTTCTCACTCATAACAAGTTAAATACTGAAGCATGTTCATAAAGTACAGCCTTTGGCTTCACTATGCTGATGCACTCAATAATCCTGTGCTTATCAGTGAAAGCATATTTGAATTAGATTTCCAATGCAAAAGACAAGTTCATTTACAGGATTTGAGGATGAACCTCATTCTTCAAAGTTCTGATGCAAAAAATGTGAATGAATGAATGTGAATTTACTCAAACTTGAGTTAAATGTATAACCTGCCCCCATTTCCACCTAGGTACACAAGGCTCCACCCCCAAAACTTATGATGTTTCAATTAGACTTTTTTCAGCTACACATCATCTGGGACTATGGCTTAACATATATATTTTTAAAATAATTTCTACATGATTTTCCACAATATTTGTACTAGTAAAGAATTAAAAATATTGACTATTTGTCCTTTAACTGATTTGTGTGTGCACACACAAACCATGCACCTCATATGTAGAGGGTAAGCCAAAAAACACTTTATCTTTCAAAACACGTATAATATATACATATTTTTGTTTTTATGTCTTCAGGTATATGGGCATGTTTGTATACTTAATAGAAAAGAAGCTGACCCCATAGATGTTCTGGTGGACCAGTGGCCAGATTTCAGTGTGCTACTCATCAGACCAAAACGACCGCAGGTATTACAGAAGATGCCTCTAATATATAACTTATTTTGGCCTAATGTTTAATATTCTGTGCTGCAATAACAGACAAAGTGCTGACCAAAAGTAGCTAATCTTTAGTTGTTTTAATGACAATTTTTTTTTATCACATGCAGGAATAAAGGCATAAGCATTTTTACCAAGGATGAAACAACTCTCAGGAACTTACTGATTGGGACAGATGTTCTGGACTGGAAGCAGTTCCTTCGTCTAAGTATTCATTTCTAAGGCTTCTCTTTAAGGCATTATAAAGACCTCCTAATAATTAATATGTAACACAAAACAAAGAGATGTTGTTCTCCTTCCAGTGGAGTCCATACACTGAAGAGTTTAGACTTTCTCCTGACATTTAGTAAGTAATTTTAACTGTGAAATTTATTAAACGTGTTCAGGTATTGACCTGCGCCATGAGGAGATGCTAAAGACTGTAATAGCAATCAGAGGGGTGCCAATGAGTAAAATGTATGTCAGCCATGTGACAAAATTACAGGATCCATCTCACCTTACAACTGAAAGGTAACTGATTTTTAGTTGACGGTTAATCCTCAAAAACCCATATTTTATATCTACCTGTTATTTAGTGGAATATACAACTAATTAATTCTGGGTTGTTCAAAAGCAAAAGAATCATTATATTTTAAATTGACTTTTATGATTGTTAAATTTTTGTCTTTTGTTTGAGTAAAAATGACCCATTTCATATTTACTAATTCTTTCCATGCATTGCCAATACCTGAAAGTATACTATAAATAGTGAACAAATTTTTTAATTACTTTTACTGTTATAGTCTTAGTTATAAGAAATGGAACCCAGTACACAGTAAAACTGCTGCTAGGTACTGATCTGAATATAAGGTACTAAAATAAGGTATAAAATTTAACCCACCTATTTTTGATCTACCACAGGTTACCCCTACAAGCATCATCACTTAATGAGTCTCACATTGCTCTGGTCAATAGCACATGGAAGCTTGGCATGGGTGAAATCAGTGAACAGTTCATAAGGAACATGATCATGAATTTCCCTTCGTGTTGTGTGCTGGACTCAGAGCTTCGGCCAGTGTCCTGGATATTGACCTATGCTTCCAGTGCGATGGGAGTGCTGTACACACTGCCAGAGTACAGAGGGAAAGGCTACGCCAAAGCCGTAGTCACCATATTGGCAAAGAAACTGCATTCAGAGGGTTTTCCACTGTACTGCTTAGTTAAGGAGGAGAACAAAGTGTCCTAAAGGCCCTTTACCAGTTTAGGTTTCACTGTGGATCAATCTTATAGAATTACTGGTTTTAAATTTAATCAGGCATGTTCAGGCTTCAAGATGTCTTTGTGACAAGGAGCATTCCTGTTAAGATCGCACGAATGCATGCAACCTGATTTGTACAAATTCAAACAAATACGGTGAACTGTGTTTGGATTTCATTCAATTTCACACAAAATGTGATCATGTGCTTAGAACCAGTTTTTGCCGGTTTTGTAAATGGTTCCTGATATCTTGTTTTTGCCGTTCAGTTTGCTGGTACATCAAGCTCAAGCACAGGACGTTCCATACTTAACATGCATACGCACATTTCTGAATGTCATATTACCAAAACAACCTGCACAAACAACAAAACATACTTACACTCTAAAGAAGAAATGATTAACACTAAAATTAACAAAATTTTCCTCTTCATTATTTAACAATGGTTTATCCTTTTTAACAACAAATGCTGTGAGGCGACAGTGCTAACCACTGCACTACCGTGCCACCTAATACAATACAATACAATACAATACAATACAATACAATATATTATATGATGCTTGAGTTGCAGTTATACAATCAAAATTACATAATTGGATATCAAGTATCACATGGATTTGGTTTTAAAGTAGGCTTGGTTGTTTTGCTGAATCAGTAAAATGTTCTTGGACATGGAGAATAATTATCTTTTAAGCTCTTTCAGAAGGACACATTTGAAGAAAAATATGTGTGTTGAAGATTTAGTTTTTTTTTACACATTAGCAAATTGGCATGTATGGTCATAGTTTTTAAACTAACATTATAAATAAATAAAGTAAAGACTGTAGAGAGTATACACATAGTAGAGGATATATACACACAGAAAAACAGATTATGTGCAAAATGGAACAGAATACACTCCAGATACCAGATATGCTTGTATGCAGGTTATAACAGTGTGCAAAAATGTCATTGTGCAGCACTGAAATTAGCAAAATTCCTGAAGTGACAATAGAGTGGGCTTGATGGTATTAAGGCATTTGACAAGTCAAAAATCATGACTCTCACAGCACCCCCATTATATCCAAGTGAGAGTAAGCTCTGTGCAGCAGGTAGATCACAGCATCTTCCACCCTCTCATGTGAGCAGTAGACAAACTGTAAGGAGTCCAGTGCTGCGCCCACATGTGTTTGGAAGTGACATAAGATAAGCCTTTTAATGGAATTCATCAGGTGTGATGTCAGCACTACAGGTCTATAGTCATTCAGCTCCCTCGGATTCTTCTTCTTGAATACTGGAACGAGACCTTCAACCTGGAAAGTGTTAACACAGCAGTCTCTAACTGTTTAGGTGTTGACCTGCGACATGAGGAAATGTTAAAGGCTGTAACAGTAAACAAATGTTTCTGCCACTTAATGAGACTGCAGGATCCATCTAACCTTACATTGAAATGGATGATTGCACACACGGACACTGACATGGACTACAATTCCCAAGACCCACAACCTACAGACAACATGGTGGACATTTTCCCACGCTCAGAGTCAACCGACTACTAATTGGAAGCAGGTGATTCCAATCACACACACACACACACACACACACACACACACTGAACTCTTTTTATAGGCCACATTTCTGTGTTGCCTTTGCGAAGCATTAGTTCCGCTCCCTTTGTGTCCGTCTATTGCCAAGCCTTTATTCTCTGATTGACATCCTGGTTCTGACTGTTTTCCGCATACCTGTTTCACATCTTTGTTTTGCCCAGTTTTACTCTGTTTGTATGACGATTGACCCTGTTTGGCCCTGTTCTCATGACAGTAGCCTACATTTAATGCCACGTAGGGCTAGCCGCCTTTTAAAACAGGCTACAGATGTTACTGGTTACAGATGTTTTGCAATAGGCTACATTTTAGGGCCTAATGTTGAGGTTTTGCTCAATAGTTTCTGTTCGTTTTGCTTAATCATTACTGTTCATGAAATAGTCATGCTGACAAACTGATTTGATGTCATTGTCATTCTTTCTTAAGTGTCCATTATATTTGTGTTTGTAACATAGACTTTTATTGAAACGTGACCTGTAAGTTTCAAATTTGTCCTGTAAAATATATTAACCAGCATGAAAAAAATCCTAGTGGAAACCCTGGTGAATATATTGCTAACAAAAGATACAAATGGCTTTGTCACATGTGCAAGGCTAAGATAGATATGATATACATTTTGAGGAAGTCTGTAAGCTTCCTCTTCTTCGCTTCACTCATTTACAGACTACACGTCACTTTAACCTCTGAAATTTTGAAATTAAAAGGAAATAAATTCAAGCAATATACACACATTATATAAGTGAAAATAGGATTTTAGAAAAGTTCAATAAACTAAAATGAAAAAGCCTTCTTGTGATAGTCAAGACAAAGACCACAAGCTAGTTTCATTAACTGATGTTATAGTAAAGAAATGGTCAAACTAGACTGCATTATCTAGTCATTGTATAATTTGAGTTGCTCTGAACTTCTGCTTAAACCATGATTGAACCAACAGCGAGATTTCAATATGTGCTAGCTTGCTTCACAGTTTAATTCGAACTGCTACAGCTAGCGTAGCCTCCTGAGACCCAAACATTAATGTAATGTTTGCCTTGGAATCTCTATTCACTGCTTCTGTTTCTTAGCACCTGCTAACTGTTGAACTTGATCAATGTCTTCAAACAGGAAGAAGATTGGCAAAAGAATAATACCCAATGCTCTTCATATGAGGATCTTACAAAGATGTGCACACAGTGTAGTTGGGAGCAAATGTGATGTCCTCATATGAGGTATCAGTTAGCTAGCTATCAAAGATAGGATGCAACCTGCTGCAAACTATCTTATGTTAATGTTACACTATCATTTAGTAAAATCAAAACATTGTTTGGCAGACAATTTGCATTATGTTATTAAACGTGTCAGTTTCTGACCTATTTTTCTCCCTACCTTGCCATCCATCTATCACTTTGCCACTTGTGCTGTCTGCTCTGCAAGGTAGCTTTTAGGGAAACCCCGTGAAAGTTCCAATGTTCACAAATTTTTACATTTCCTTATTTATGTGCTCTACAGCTAATAAGAAAACCTGTTTAAGTCATTGCTGGAGTATTGTTCACAGGTGTGATGCACTAGTTGGGTGCTTCACCTTGACCTTTGTGTCCAGTTCATCCCAAACTAGCTCGATTGGGTTCATGTGAGATGATTGTGATGGCCTTGAGTTTCAGCTTGCTTTCTTTTTCTTTCCTTTTTGAAATAGTTCTGACACAATCTGGAGGTGTGTTTGGTGTCATTGTCCTGTTGCATACATCTGAAGTTTAAGTTAATTTTTAATTTCAGATTAAGAAAGTTTGTTCTTCTTGAATACTGGAATGAGACGTCCAACCTGGAAATTGTTGTTTAACACAGCAGTCTCTAACTGTTGAGGTGTTGACCTGAAACATGAGGAAATGTTAAAGGCTGTAGCAGTACACAAATGTTTCTGACACTTATTGAGACTGCAGGATGCATCTAACCTTATACCTGATTGGTACGTGATTTACTGTCCCTCTAAGGGAATTTCAAAACATTCAGTAGTGTCATTCAAACATTCAGTCAGCAGTGCTGTGGTTTATTTATAGAAATAGTTAATAAATGAAAATCAAAATGTCCTTAAACCTCTACAGGTTACACTGCACAACAATGTTTTTGCTTCTTGAACACTGTTGGGTGTTTTTGTTTTTGTTTTTTTTATAGATTTTTGGGTGCTGATCACGAATATCACATCAAAATGTCCTTCAACCTCTACAGGTTATAATTTTCCGGACAAATTTTATTATGTACAATTATGTGAATAAGATGCATTTCCATATCAGAGGCATCATGAAGCGATGACCTGAGTGACCTTGGATAGATATATAGGCTACTGCCAGACGCTTTACAGAAACTTGGATATCATTACTCTGTTTTTTTTTAAAGTTATTATCTCATATTGTCAATAAACTACATCAGATGCAATTTTATTCATTTCGTTTAATATTAAGGTAGTAATAGTGAGGGTAAATAAAGGGTTTTTAAAAATCTGCTCTACTGTTACAGCAGCGCTGTACCACATGAATAACTGTCGTAAACATTAGGAGGCTGTTGGTGACGTCGGAGAACTGATACCGTTGACTCACTGATGCACGTGACCCAAGCTAACGCTACTTACGTTTTTGTCCATGGGAAAACTGCTAAGCTTTCACTCTTCCCTTTTAAGAATATCTCTGCGCCGAATGAAGCTGCGTGTAAAAGCGTTCACGTGTAGGCTAGAATAACATCTTGCTCAATCACTGCCAAAGCTCACAGGTGTCGATTCAGAAGATTGAGTGACTCTTCATCTGAATTTCCTTTGTTTGTTACTGAATTGGGTGCAGCACTGATTTTGTTAAAAGCCATGAAGGTGTTGAACAAGGAGGAGCTGAAGAAGGCTGAGGAAGCGCTCAGGCCGTTCTTTCCCCAGTCACAACAGGTCTGTAAACTATGGAAACCCGTGGAAGTCTGTTTTCGCCATGTGTGCTTACTTACGACTAATTGTCTCGGAATTCCGACTTTATTTCTCGAACATCCGACTTTAGTTATCCAAATTCCGACTTTATTTCTCGCAGTTCGGACTAATTCGGACAGTTTCACCTTCTCTGTAGTACGTTTACACATTTGAAAATGAAAATAGATGTAATGGAGGACTATTTAGGTGTGGATTAACAAAACGTGAGATCTTGTTGTTACCGGAGGAATCGCATGGTATTAAACTAACCCTCTGCGGGTAGTTTAAACAAGAGAGATAAAAGAAATAAAGTCGGAATTACGAGATAAAAGTCCCAATTAAGCAAACAGTTCCATAGTTTGGGGAAAGTATATGGCAAATGGCTTAAGGTTTGCTGGGTAATGTAAAAATCAAATCTTAAAAGTTCAGGTTTATCAATAACTAAACTATATTGACATTTGTGACTCATTAACTAGAACTTTAGTGATATAACTATACAACACCTGACCTGTAAAGATTACATGACAGTTTATGAACACAAGAATCATAGGTCAATAACTGTAACTATAGGACAAATTAGCCAACGTCCCTGGACAGTTATGAACCGTGTAAAAGATAGACTTTAAACCTAAAGAGGAGAAATGAATGAATGTAGAAATTTTGAATGGTTTATTAATATCACAACAGAACATAAGGGCTAATGAATCATTTCTGTTTTGTAGCGCACAAAGTCAATAATGGAGTTACGATATGATATAGAATTTCAAGTATATATTAAATACATGTAGATTTGTTATAGTGAATACGTTGAATGGTTTATGTGTCTAGGTGTATGGATGTGTTTTTATGATTAATCGAGTAGAAGCTGACCCCACAGATGTTCTGGTGGACCAGTGGCCAGGTTTTAATGTGCTACTCATCAAACCACAACGGAAGGAGGTATTGTGTTAGATAACTTTAGTATAATGTATCAGCAAATATACTGTTAAGTTTTTCATATTGACCTGTTTCTCTCACATACAGAAAGCAGATCTTTTCAAAGACATCACCATTTTTACCAAGGATGAAACATCTCTCAGGAGAATACTGCTCAGGATGGACGTTTTTGACTGGAAGCAGTACCTCTGTCTAAGTATTAATTTGACTTCCTGTTATTGCATTATGAAGGTTTTCAAACATATTGGGCACACAAAATACGAGTTTTGTATGTAACTGTCTCTGAACCTAACACCTGGGTACCACCTTGTGCACACACGTGCTGAGATCTTCCTGTCTCATCAATACACCTGGCAGAGGATGTACTGATGAGACACATATGTGGGAGAGGATGCTCTCAATCCACATGTCACTAATCAAAATCATTACCGTTTGTGTATTACATTTCACATCTGCGTTGGCAAAAACAATTACTGTTCATCTCTAAAAGCCCTTTGAGGCAAGGGGAAGTTGCAGGACTTTAAATTGAAATGCCATTGAAAGGCTAACATTAAGAAGCATTTGTGGTTTGGGGCAATGAGTTGTTCAGGTGCATTGACATGAACCTGTCCTGTGGCTTCATGGCTTGAATAACATCAATCGTTGAGTACAATGCAAATAGTGAGGGGATCTATTTTATCAATTTGACCTCTATCCAGAAGGGACCTTTTGTGACAGATGTACAACTTTGTTGGGGCCTGAAATCAATAAGAACTTGTACACTGAGCTATCTGCAGGCTGCAAGTTGGATTATAGTCTGTGTCCCCATGACTTCATCATTTGTTTCCATTTGAACGTGCGTCTTGTGTGCCGTGGTTCTTGTGTTTCTGTGAAAACAACAAACTAGCAGCATTAGGATTTAAACTTGTCCACTTTTGTGTGTCATGTTTCTATAGAAACGTATCATTCCATTGCTCTGTAGAATGGGGGAAACCAGGAAGTGTTGCATGCTGACAGTCAATTCTTTATTTTTCATATAAACAGTGAATTTGGTTGGGAAAATAGTTGCTGGTGATTGCTTAAAATATGTTTACCTAACATGGATTATAATGGGCTTTTCTATGTGATAGTTAAAAACATGGATGACCACATGGACAAGAACATTTGAACACAAGCTTAGTTTAATTAAAATTGTTATACCTCACATATAGGTTCAATAAAGCCTAGACTTCACTCTTGGTTCATTTGTCAGCGTTTGTTTTTTTTTTTCTTTTTTCATTTTTTCCTTTCTATTTTTTAATGCTAATGTTAAGAGCTGCTGTTTACGTGGCTATTGATTTACACAGATTTTTATGATCATCATCATCATAAATACACTTTTTTATATTCAGTACAAAATATAAAATATATATTTTGCTTGTACATTATAATCCTGAAATGCCAGTTGCCAGTGTTGCGTTGGCTCATGTGTTCAACCAATCACCGTACATTCATGTCACTCAGGGTTCCTATTGTGCTCAAAAAGTACCTACTCTGAAGTAGGAATTAAAAAAAAGTCCCTCAAAACAGTACTCTAAGAACTCTCATCATACTCAGTTCCTGCAGTGCGGACACAAAAAAGGAGTACTGCCTCCAACAGTTATAAGAATTATGAAAAAGTTACTCTGGTTCAGAAACACCTATTTAAGGTAGCATATGCAAAAACGGCATAATTGTGAAATGTTTAAACATATCACAGAGGCAGAAAAGAGTGAGGAAGGAATGAGAGCTGGTTTTGTCTAGCTTCAGTCATGAGTTGCAAAGGGATACCATATAGTGTTAATTAAGGACGGTGGTATTTATCTGCATCATGAGTTGCTACATGAACTTGTTGGAAGATCTCAGCATGCGCACACATGCACATGGTATACGCCCTGGTATACGTTACCAGGATAATCCTGGTAATTAGGAGTGGTGAATTAGAGCAAATTAATATTGTTCTCCTTTTCAGAAAATGCATCCTCTTAAGAATTTAGACTATGCTCCTCCAAGCTAATAAATCAGTGTAATCAACACTACAAACAATAATTATGTTTAGATGTTGACCTGTGCCATGAGGAGATGATAAAAAATATAGCAGTGAACAGAGGGGTGCCTGATCTAAAAATTAGTGTGTGCCACATGATGACTCTCCAGGATCCATCTAACCTTACAACTGAAAGGTAACGGATCTACCATTAGGCTTCGCAGTTCACAGTTGATCCTTAAACTAGTTAGTATTTTAACTTTAGTAACTGAACAATAATTCTTATCTTTAGTTTGGGTCAAAATAACATTTTTATTTTTATAAATCTGTTTCCATGCATATTATTTATACTGCAACAGCTGAAATGAAATTATACACTGTATAAATGAACTAATTATTTAATATTAAAAGAATGAACAGTACAATTTTTGCTAGGCATTGAATCAAACTTTCCTTAACTCTCTATAGGTTACCCTTACAAGTTTCCTCACTCAACGAGTCTCACATTGCTCTGGTCAATAGTACATGGAAATATGGTAAGGGTGAATTTAGTGAACGGTTCATCAGAAGCATGATCATGAATTTCCCTTCGTGTTGTGTGCTGGATTCAGAGGGTCAGCCGGTGTCCTGGATATTGACCTATGCTACCTGTGCGATGGGAATGCTGTACACACTGCCAGAGCACAGACGAAAAGGCTATGCCAAAGCACTGGTCACCATATTGGCAAAGA
>JAQMYM010004514.1:0-13163 GCA_030014255.1 Parauchenoglanis ngamensis | reverse complement strand
AACAACAACAACAACAACAATAATAATAATAATAATAATAATAATAATAATAATAATAATAATAATAATAATAATGACCTTCACTGGCTTTAGATTCTTCTTCATTTTCTTTGCTTTAAATATTTAATCAGTTTTATCAGTTCTCCCTTTACCCTGCAGTCATAGTGGATTTTAGTTTGGTTAGTTATTGAACTGTGTGCGTGCGTGCGTGCATGCGAGTGTGCGTGCGTGTGTGTGTGTGTGTGTGTGTGTGTGTGTTTGTGTGTGTGTGTGTGTGTGTGTGTGTGCGTGTCTTTGTGTGTGCGTGCGCACGCGTGAAATCCTCCCCATAAAAACACTTCGAGTTTATTTGAGGATTTTGACTAAAGCCTCACACTTCACACTGTTTTATTTTTATTTTATTGAATTAAAGCTGCAATGAATGAAGGACGGAGTTAATGATCATCAATGTGGAACACTGTACCAAGGTGTGTGTGTGTGTGTGTGTGTGTGTATGTGTCTGTTTGTGTGAAATGCCATAAACGCTCTTGAAATGTCCTTTATGACACTGAATTATACTGCAATTACATCAACATAAATTGTTTATTATTTAAATCATACAGATGATGTTCCGATCTTGAGTCTGTTTGAAATCATTATTTATCCAATAATCTTTCTCTTTCTGTCTTTTTTCCTTATATATATATATATAAACTCCACCTAGATGTTTCTGCACACTATCCCCGCCACTTGGTTACACCTTTCAGTATATACTGTTCCAGCTTGCATCTTGCACCCAGCTATTATGTACTGGACAGTCTCAGGGGCATCTTTGCACAGCCTGCACTTTGGATCCTACTGTGCCTACTGTGGTAGACCCCTGCCTCTACAGATTTGGTGCTAAGGACCTGTTCTTGTTCTGCCATTATCAGAGCCTCTATGCTGTCCTTCAGGCCTGCTTTTTCTAGACACTGGTAGGATTTCCTGATGTCAGCCACTTCATCTATTTGCCAGTGGTACATTCCATGGACGGGCTTGGTCTTCCATGATGCTTTCTCATCCTCCTTATCATCTTCAGTTTTCTGCTGCCTGAGACACTCTTTCATCAGTTCGTCCTGAGGGGGGGCCATCTTCTTGACGTATTAACGGATGTTCCTTGTTTCATTCTGGATAGTGGCTCTGACACTCACTAATCCTTCTCCCCCTTCTGTCCGTTGTTCATATAGTCTCAGGGAGCTGGACGTCGGATGGAACCCTCCATGCATCATGAGGAGTTTCCATGTCTTGACATCAGTGGCATCTATTTCCTCCTGTGGCTATTACACTATTCCAGCTGGGTATCTGATGGTTGGTAGAGTGTACATGTTGATGGCTTAGATCTTATTCCTACCATTCAGCTGACTTCTGAGCACCTGTCTGACCCTCTGGAGATATTTGGCTGTTGCTGATCTCCTTGTAACCTCATCCTGATTCCCATTGGCCTGTAGGATACCAAGTTACTTGTAGCCGTCCTGTATATCTGCTATTTTGCCCTCTGGTAACTCCACTTCCTCAGTCCTGATCATCTTCCCTCTCCTAGCCACCATGCATCCGCTTTTATCCAGTCCGAATGACATCCCAATGTCCTTGCTGTAGATTCTGGTGAGGTGGATCAGTGAATCAATGTCTCGTTCACTTTTAGCATGCAGTTTGATGTCATCCAGGATTACTGTGGCAGTGGCATATATGAGCTCATTGGTTTCAGTGATAGTGTTGGTGGATATATTTAGCAGTACACTGTTAACATCTACAAGCATCTCCTTTAAAGGAGCTTTGGCAGTTAGCCGAGGAAGTCGGACCCAAGGGTTGACTGCATGCAGTTGGGCCTCCATCCTCAGCTTCAGCTTAGCATATGCTTCTGTCTTGACTGGTGGCAGAGTGTTATGAGGTGTAGACATATGTGCCAGGGGCTGTTCATCATTACCATCACCTGTAGTGTTCCCAAGATGGGGTTGTAGTCTTCCATGTTCATACAGTGGGAGTAGCTTCTATTGATGTTAACTCATTGAGCCAAGAACTGTTTCTTAGTCAGAGTGGTTGTTGGTCTTCTGGTCATGCATATAACCACATAACCACACCATTTAGCCTCTAACCTTGGGCTTACAGTTATAGTAGCATTCCATCTGTTCCAGTTCCAGTTCCAGTTGTCCAGGTGTGTCTTGTTCCAGTGGCCCACTTTTCATCGGTATGCCTTGGTTTCTCAACAACTGCTGTGGCCCTCATTAACTTGGGTGACATCCAAGGCATGTCCCAAGGTAGGCTTGTGCCAGCATTAGGGGTCTAAGCCTGGGGACCTGGGGAGCCTGGGGATTATCCCGTTACAATGGCACTTGTCAAGTGGTGGGATATATTAGGCAGCAAGTGTTTAGTCAGTTCTTCAAGTTGATTCTTGGAAGCAGGAAACATGGGTAAGCGTAAGATTTTAGTGACTTTGACAAGGACACATTGGGTACTGACTACTGGGTCAGAGCATCTCCAAAATGGCAGGCCTTGTGGGGTGTTCCCAGTATGCAGTGGTTAGTACCTTCCAAAAATGTTTCAGTGAACCTGCTTTGTTTGGGGCTGCGTAGCTGCAGAGCAGTCAGAGTGCCCATGCTGACCCCTGTCCAGTGCAGAAAGCTCCCAAAAACAGGCACATGAGCATCGGAATGGGACCATGTAGCAATGGAAGCATGTGGCCTGGTCTGATGAATCACGTTTTCTTTTGCATCATGTGGATAGCCTGGTGAGTGTGTGTCATTTACCTGGGGAAGAGATGACACCAGGATGAACTGTGAGAAGAAGGCAAACCAGTGGAGGTAGTGTTATGCTCAGGACAATGTTCTGCTGGGAAACTTGGGTCCTGACCTTCATGTGGATGTTACTTTGACATGTACCACCTACCTAAACATTGTTGCATACCAAGTATACCCCTTCATGGCAACAGTATTCCCCAATCTCAGTGGTCTCTTTCAGCAGGATAATACACCCTAACACATGCAAAAATTGCTCAGGAATGGTTTGAGTTACATGACAAAGAGTTCAAGGTGTTTATTTGGCCCCAGATCTCAATCTGGTCCAGCATCTGTGGGATTTGTTGGACTTACAAGTCTGATTCATGGAGGCCTCACCTCAAACTTACAGGACTTACTAGGATCTAGCAGGATCTACTGCTAACATCTTGGTGTCAGATACCACAGCACACTTTCAGAGGTCTTGTGGAGTCCATGCCTCAATGGCTCAGAGCTGTTTTAATGATACAGCTGATTGGTGTACAGTACACAATATAGTAAATTCAGTGAGTATTGGATATTACTATAGAAGGTTTTTTGGGTGTGTGTGTTTGTGTGCATGTGAGATAGATAGATAGATAGATAGATAGATAGATAGATAGATAGATAGAAAGAGAAAGGTCATGGTGTGTTTATGAATCTTCAGTTATGGCCATAGAGCAGTATAGTTTTCACTCAGACACACATGCAGCTTCATCACAGTGTTGCCGCCATACAAATACTCTCCTCCTGTCAGGACTGAACTCTCTCTGATTATTTATTGTTTTTTTACATTTACTCAGTTCAGAATAATCAATTTTAAATACACTATCTGTTTATGGTTATAAACATTGCTGAAATGGACTTTTAAGACAAAAAATTTCAACAATGAGGAAATGAACACAGACACACAAACTGCAGATGCAGCACAGCACTGAGGCTTTTATTTGCATGTGAGAGATAAAGATGGGTTCTGGAACCATAAACCAGTGTATAGGAATGTTTAAGTCTGTTACACACTGATAACCTACATGCACACACACACACACACACACACACACACACACACACACACACACACACACACACACAGACTCATACCCAGACACGTACACACGCTTAGATCATACACATTTTGCACACACATGCATGCAGAAAATGCACCATAGATGTGTGTGTGTGTGTGTGTGTGTGTGTGTGTGTTGTAATCTTTTTTTTTGAGCTTGTGTCTTTGAGTTCTTACCAGTTACAGTATTTCAATACAGTTCAAATCCAAACGCGAAACAGTCTGAATCATTTTGTGTATGTGGGGTGGTTTAATTGTTAAATTAATAGCCTCAGTCATTAAATGGCTTATGCTGAGTGTTACAATTTCCCAGTTGCCTAGAAACAGTGTTTTCAAAAGTTTAACACTTGCACAGTGAGTGTTTGTCTACCTCCCCTGGGCATGAATTCACATTACTTATTTGAGTATTTCTGAAAGAAGCTCCATGTGATGAATCGGCGGGGTGAGCTGAGGTGACAGCCACAGACGTTACAGTGCCCCTCCCTCCGAGCTCCGAACTGTCGGAGTAGCAGTGGGAAAGAGCATCAGCGTTCACATGCTTCACCCTGGGCCAGTGCAGCACACGAAAGGAAAAGCCCTGCAATGATAGAAACCAGCAGGTTATTTTGCTGTTTTTGTCTGTATTATTGGCTAAACTTTGTAGCGGTGCATAGTCTGTGATGAGGGTGAACTGTCGACCGGTTAAGTAGTATTGCAGTTCATCGATGGCCCACTTGATGGCTAGGGCTTCCCTTTTGATGGCTGCATACCGTCGCTCAGCGGGGTTTAGCTTCCTGCTGAAGTAAAGAATGGGATGCTCGTCCCTGATGAATTCCTGTGCTAGGACCGTGCCGAGCCCTGTCTCAGAGGCATCAGTCTGTACCAGGATTGGCCGATTGAAGTCCGGATTCCAGAGTACCGGCGAACTGGTGAGTACGGCTTTCAGTGCTGTGAAGGCCCAATCCGCCGCCTCCGTCCATCGCACGGTCTCCGGCTTGCTCTTCCTGGTGAGATCTGAAAGGGGGGCAGCTATAGAGGCAAAGTCAGGAACAAATCGCCTATAATACCTGGCCAGCCCTAAGAAAGCTCGTACCTGTTTCTTGGTGCGGGGAGGAGGGTAGGGCCGTAGTGCCTCAATTTTTTTCTCCTCCGACCTCACAAGGCCCTGTCCAATGCTGTATCCCAGGTACTGACCTTTCATGAGTCCCAGGTGGCATTTCTTTGGGTTCGCCATGAGCCCAGCCCTCCGTAGCTCTTAGAGGACCTGCTGAGAATGGAAACGGTGGTCTTCCCAGGAGCGGGAGTAAACGACGTCGTCGTCCAGGTAGGCTGCTGTGTAGTCCCGGTGACAGCATCGCAAAATATCCATGAGACGTTGGAAAGTCACCGGGGCTCCGTGCAGCCCCAAGGGGAGAACCCGGTACTGCCAGTGTTCCGGAGGGGGGCTGAACGTGGTTTTGGGGTGGGCGGAGAGGACTAGGGCTTCCTGAAATTGTTACAGAGGCGGAGGCCATCTGGAGTTACATCAGGCTTAGGAACCACGATGATCGGGGTGGACCAGGGGCTGGTGGACTCCTCGATTATGCCATCTCAAAGCATTTGGGTGATCTCTGCCACCGGGCCTCCGTTACTGGATAGGGCCACTGCCTGATGACAACTCCTGGTTATGTTGGTCCACCCGGGCTCTGCGGAGAATAAATCTCGATACTGAGCTGTTAGTTCCTCCAGGTCCTGGTGTTGAGATGGGCCAAGCTCAGGTCCTTTTTCTGACAGGTTCTGGGGTTTCTGTAACAGAGAACAATGCCGGCTTGGGTTCTGTCCACCTTTTCAGCAGATTAATATGCTAAATTTTTGTTTCAGCTCGCTTACCCAGCTGCTGCAGGCGGTAGTTCACTGGTCCTGCTTGCTTGACCACCATGTATGGGCCCTGCCAGCATACGAGGATATTACATGTGGCATCAGGGACTAGGAGCAGCACCTTTTCACCAACCTGGAATTCACGGGTTTGGGCCTGGATGTTATGAGCCCTCTGCTGCTCCTGCTGGGCCGTCACCATGTGTTCACGGATGATGGGACCCACCTTCGTGATCCACTCACGCATCTCCCTCACATGCTCGATTATGGAGTGGAATGGAGAGGGCTGGGCCTCTCAGGCTTCCTTAGCAATATCCAGCAGTCCTCAGGGCCGCCGTCCAAACAGCAACTCAAACAGGGTGAACCCCGTCAAGGTCTGTAGTGTTTCTCGGACGGCAAAGAGCACGTTTGAGAGGAACAGTTCCACCACTCATCCCCAATGACCCGGCAGAGCATCTGCTTTAGTATCTGATTGAATCTTTCCACAGCCTGAACCGTAGGAACTGAACAGCCTCGGGGTATCCTGTAGCATAGTCCACGATAACCAGAATGTACTCGTGGCCATGGGTGGACTTTGGCAGTGGCCCCACCAGATCCATTCCCACCCATTCGAAGAGGACTCTGATGATTGGGAGAGGGATGAGTGGAGCGGGTTCTGGTTTGTAGGGGGACGTCCTCTGGCATTCTGGGCAGGCTTAACAGAAGCGCTGGACCTGTGATACCATCCCCAGCCAGTGAAACTGATCCCTGATTTTTTGTAGTGTGTTCTTCGGTCCCAGATGGTGTCCCAACGGGTGGGTGTGGGCCAGGTGCATGACAGCGCATGTTTTCGTTTGTGGGGCAATGAGGAGGTTGCATGTTTCCCTTCTCCACTGGCAGCGGTAGTATAGCAGGTCACCCTGTGTGAAGAAGTAGGCCACGGGCAGCTGCTTTTCAGTGGAGATTTCCTCCTGTATTCTCAGCACCTGGGCCCAACAGTGTTTCAGCCGCTCGTCCTCCCTTTGCTCATGGCCAAAGTTCCCTTCTCGACCGGCCTGTTGGCTTACACACAAGAGAGGGTTAGAAAACAGGGGGAGCTCACCTTTGAGGCCGGCCTCGGCTGTGGTGTCTTCAGCGAGGAGGACAGTGGCTCTTGCGCTAGGGCTTTTTTGGCTTGGGCAGCGTTGGCGGAAGTGAATCATCTTCCTCTCTGGGGCGCGGTCTCTAAGGGCTCCCTGGAGTCCCAGCCAGTCCCAACCTACAACAAGGGGCACAGGGAGTTAGGCCAGTCAGGAATTAGGCCTGCAGTCATGGTGCACTCACCTTTTTGATGTCCCACACGAGCCTCGGTGGCCAGCACCTCCTGTAATCCCCATGGACGCATGTAACATGCAGCCGGCCTTCGGGCTGGGAGGTGCTCGGCAGCACCAACGACCGTGCCAGAGTGACACTACCACCGGTGTCTAGGAGGGCCATGACTGGCTGTCCCTCTAGGCGTAAAATGATTGTGGGAGTTCCAGGGGCCAGCTCATAGTGCACAGTACACGCCGCCATCCAGGTTCTTGGGGCGGTGGGCCGGTCCGGCTCCTTCAGCATCAAAATGTCCCTGGCCGAGGGGCCAAGTCAGGGTCCTCTCGGCCAGGGAGATGGTCGGCAGGGTGCGGCAGCGGCCCCCGATATGTTGGGTTATATGCCGGCAGCAAAAGGTCAGGTTCAGGGACAGGACATCTCCAGCATGGATAGGGCCTTTTTCAGCAACTCGACCAGCTCCCACGTGTTGGTGGACCTCACCCAACTTGCAGCCCTTTGTTCCTCGCTGGGGAGGCCTCGGAGGAAGTGATCAATGATCACTCGTTGCACAACTTCCTCGGCGTTAAGCTGGTCTGGCTGCAGCCAGTGTTGGGTGATTCTTAGTAGTTCGTCGACCTGGGCCCTCAGCTCCCTGTCTCGATGGTATGACCAGCGATGAAAGGCGGCGGCCGCTCTGCTCACGGATAGCCCACAGCGAGTGAGTATCTCTGTTTTAAGAGTCAGATGTTCGGCCGCTTCCTCGGGCACTAAGTCATGGCACGCTCACTGGGCTTCCCTGGTGAGGAGTGGCACTAGGAGCCGCGGTCACGCCTCTCAAGGCCACCCTTCCCGGACCGCCGTCTGCTTAAACATGTCCAGGTACGCCTGTCATTGTCTGTGGTCATCTTGGTTAGCTGCCGAAATGCCTCCTGGATCGGATTTGGCAGCGTGACAATGGTCGCGGGGAGCATCCGTAGTGCAGCCAGCTCCTGGGTCATTGCTCGCAGTCCATGGTCGATCTCCTGGTTCATTCGCCTCTGCTCCAGGCTGGCTTCCAGCAAGTGGCGCACCACGGGGTCTATGGTCAAGGCTGCCGGCTGGGGTGGTTCGTTGCCTGCCCGCATTCTCCACCACTGTAAGCAAGCACACCAGGCGACAGACAAAACAGAGCTTGGAGGTGCAAGATTGTGAGAGTTCAACTGATTCTTTATTTCTGGCTGTATCCACACCGAGAGGGAACAAAAAGAAAAACCAGTGGTTTACATGCTCCCATGCAGTCAATATTCTCCTGTGAGTGAGGGCGTGTGCGCATGACTGTGCGGTGGGTTCCCGGAAGCAGTTGAGTCCACTGGGGAAATCTAGAGCAGTCCGCCAGTCAGCGGCGTGTCCTCAACAGAGGCCTTAGGGAGAGCCTGTGGGGTGTGGAGAGAGAGAGAAGGACAACAATTGGTGATACACTTCATACCTCGCTCTCAGACCATCTGTTGTCGATTCACTTTAAAGCCCCGCTGACGCAGGCTGGAGCGTGACTGGAGATTATCCACCAGCCGTGCCGACCCCGCCCATTTCATGATGGTGAGCCAGCACGTCGCTAGGGTTTCCCTGCTTCCCAGGGGGACTCCCGACGGTGAGGAGCGCTTGCTTCTTGAGGACGGCGAAGTGGCCACAGACAACACAATATATATATTATACAACATAATATATATATAGGCATGTGGAAAGCAATGATGTATAAAGTACAATCCCATCATGCTTTGCTGCTTAGTCATGTTTTCTTATGAATGAAGCCTTTTGTTTGTGTGTGTGTGTGTGTGTGTTGGCCAGGTGTGTTTGTGTACCTATGCTACACAAACTGTGTGTGACTAATTAGAGCTGTAGAATTCTGTATGTGTGTATGGGATGAGTGTTTGTGTGTGTCTGTGTGAGAGAGAACGAGAGAGAGAGAGAGAGAGAGAGAGAGAGAGAGAGAGAGATGTCTGTGTCAGTGTTAATTTAGACAAGGATTTTAGATATAGTTGGAGTCTTACAAGGCCCCATTTATACTTGTTTACAAAATGTGTCTTGGGTGATTGGATCGCAGTTGCACAGATGAGACACATCGGAGTTGACAACTGTGTCTATCATGCATCTCCAAGGTGTCCAGCTGACCACTTGTATTAAGATTTTTTTTACTGGCTACATCACTTTTAATTTTACGTCTATGTCGGGGACACATCAGAACACATTAGTGTTTACACTGCAGAAGATATGTCTTCAAATGCATCCTAGACAACCTCGATAAGTGGTTTGAGTGAATGTGTCTTGAATGCCTCTTGGTGGTCTTGTACACTTGTATTAAGCTGCTGTCTACTTGAGATCTGATTGCCCAGGATATATTCTAATACCAACTGTAAACAGGGCCTATGTCAATTACTGAAGTTTGAAGTTACATTTCAATCTTTTTGTTTTGTTTTGTTATAGTGTCACGATTCTGCCCCTCTCCGCAAGCACGGCAGGCATCACAGACTCAGTCGTGTGCGCAACACTCTCAATGTCACCAGCACACTTCCGTATCATAGCGCGAACTACATTGGACTACAGTTCACGTGCGCGCACACTCCCAGCCAGGTCACATGACCAGTAAGTGGCTGCCGGTGCTTCCTATTGAGAGACAATCAGCAGTGTTTATAAGGACTCTCGTTTGCGCTTCGTATTGGCGAAGCATTAGTTTAACCCACGTCACGATATTGCCAAGCCTTGCTCCCCGTGTTTGATTTCCTGTGTTTTTGGACTTTGCCTGTGTTTTCTCCTTCGTGTTTTGGACTACCTCTGATGTACTGTTTGTTGATCGCTCGACCCAGTTTATGTTTTTGGATTACTCTTCTACCTGACGTTTTTGTACCTCTGCCTGCCCTGTGTGTGTTCGTGTGAAATATACTCAATGAGTTTTAAAAATCCGCCTTCCCACCTGCGTATGTGTCCCGACAAACCCTGCCCCTGTGACAGAACCAAGTCTTACAATTTCAGGTAACCACAAAGCAGTCTGTAAGCATTGTGGTATACATGCTCACAGATAACCAAGCTTCATCAAAAATTAAATGGCATCTTTAGGTGAGTTCTTGTACTGGTTTTGAGTCAACTTTCTCGTCTTTCTCATCAATTAAGTTAAATAATTGATTGTAGTCACAATAGTGTTGGACACACTTTTTGGAGCCACATGTACATGCGAGTCGATCACAGTTGACCTAACTCTTTTGTTCCTTTTTTCCAAAGGAATCCTCCTCAGTGACGGTCACACTCACCAGCATAAGCTCAATTCAGTCTGGACAGAATAACTTGCTTGACCACACTACAAAATTGCCAGCCACCAACCATCATCAGTTGGAGCTTACAGATTGCATTGTAGACTACATTGTGTGATGTATCCTCTGTACCAACCACTGAAGACGGGTACTTTTGCAAGATTCTCTACTTGAGCCCATGCTTTGTCCATACTGTTCAGCTTGTGGTCTGTGATGCCCTGGAACAAGCTGCTTTGAAAATTGTGATGGCAAAAGTACAGAGACTCACATCATGATACCTTCACACATTGACAGAGCTGCAAGCCCCTGTTAATTTTACAGTAAATGAAATCAAGCTAAATCAGCGAACTCTGAAACCCTGGAACCTTTTGAGGAAGCAACAGATAAATGTCAGGCTGATAAAGTTGTAACTACAAGTTACGTTATTCCATAAGGTTTTCTCCATGCTGCAGCAACACTGAAACCAAGTAAAATGGTCACAACCATTAATTCCTCAAATGAGAAACATCTGGCTCAGTTAGAAAATATGGAGTGGTTTCAGTTGGCTGCAACGTTGGACCCAAGATTTAATCTTGACTGGTACATGGGTGGAGAAAGACAAACATCAAAAACATTCTAGCAAAGAAGGTCCTTTCACTCTCTTCACCAAAAGTAGCAACTACAAAGGATTGCTCTTCACCGCCAAAAAAGAGAACAAAATGTTTTTCATTTATGGACACCTAAGTCCTGTCCACATCTACAGAGTTGTCTGCATTAGAGGAGGTACCAAGTGTTTTCAGTATTTAGGCCTCAGAGATGCAATCTTAGTGATGCCAAATTTCAGTAAATGATAATTATTTGATGCAATAAAAAGTGAATATATGTGAATGAAATACATGAATGAACATCACTCATTATTTTGTGGTTTGAGATGTGGTAGCATTTATCACATTAAACTGGTAATCATATACTGGTAGTAACAGTACATTCAGATACTTATGGCCAGTGTCCTTCATCATTTATCAATTGTTAATGTACAGATCTCAGTTTTATTTACTTACATTTCATCAACTCTTTTGTAAGTCACCATAAATAAAGTTCAAATGTTCAATACATGTAAGCCCAAATAAATGCTCAGAAACAGCAATAAATTAAATTTGGCAGAATTTCACTAAATTCCACTTCCACTTCACAGAGTTCCACTTCCTGAAGCTCCAATGTAATTCCAATTAAATTTCCTGTTGTTTTCTTGAATTCCAATTAAAATGTCATTTCCTTATTTGAATTGGCATTGTTGATATCATTCCTGAATTGACCCCAACCCTGACTTGACGTTAGCTAAATTTGTTTAATTCTCGTGCTTTATTACAGCCAGACACTTGTGTTCAGAGGAGTCATGAGGAAATAAGATGCAATTCATACAAATTCAGATAATATGCTGTACACAACAAATACAAAATATTTGTGTTGTGTTGATCCTAATAATATTAAAATATATAATTAATTAAATAATAATTTCATTTAAGAGGGGTTCAGTGGTGCATTGGTTAACACTGTCACAGCAAGCAGGTTCTGGGTTTTAATCGAGGGCCTTTCTGTTTGGAGTTTATATGTTCATTTCGTGCCTGTGTGGGTTTCCTCCGGGTGCTCTGGTTTCCTCCCACAGTCCAAAGACTTGCAGATTAGCTCAATTGGCTACTCTAAATTTGCCCATAGGAGTGAATGTGAGAGTGAATGGTTGTTTGTCTCTGTGTGAGCCCTGAGATAGATTGGCAACTTATCCAGGGTATACTCTGGACACCTCCTGCTTGACTCCAGCTTCCCCGCGACCCACAATGGGTAAGTGGCAAAAAGATTGAATGAATCTCCTTTATTTTACTCTCACACATCAATATACTTTCCATATACAAATAATGTTTTGAAATGTATAATGCAATATTTTTGTGTATTTTTTTGTGTAATTTTACTATGTTCTTTCATCTTCAACAATCCATATCTGTTCATTATGTTTAACATTATTAAGTCTATCAATGATAATATAACTCATATATAACTCAGTATAATGCTAATATAACTTACAGTGCAGGATGCACCAGAAACACATAATCTTGACCGCTGAACTGCAGATCTTGTTATATAATGCCATGGCATTCTGAGCTGCTGTTTAAATATGGCCAGTAAACTTTATTATTATTATTATTATTATAAACTATGTATTTCTTTTTTGTTGGAATGACAGAAGACAGAGTCTTCCCTAGGGTCTATGTTAATAAATGTTATATTAATTTATTATTAATCTGACATTATTACTATCATTATCATTAAATTTCAGGTCTTGTTGAAATTTTAGCACTTTGACATTGAAGTGTGCTTTGACTGGCAATTACTTTTATGCACGTAGGATTCTCACTTTGAAAGATGCAGTGTTTAGAGTGTTTGTTTTTATTTTTCATTTTGCAACATAACATTTAAGTTGTTAAATATAGCTATTACTATTATTAATGGATGATTTCAAATTCTCTCCTCACTCGCTGCTTCAGTGTCACGTTTCTTTCAAGGGTTCTATCTGATGTAGTCTTGAATTTGTGTATTACAATCACTGATTACCAATACTCTCTAAAGATTTTTCACTGAACATTTTCACTCAACATCCACCCCAAAACAAATTATGTAAAGAAAAAACACCATATGTTTTATATCTGTATGTATCCTAACAGTTTAAAAGGATTTAAAGATAAATTTTATGGACAAGATTATTATTACTTGGATTTGTGACAAAATGGAAAAGGAGAAGGCTATATAATTTTCCAGCAAGTGTCAGGCAGAGGGCAGCACATGTAATTCAATGTAATGTTGTAATGTTCTTTTTGTTGTGGTCCTGTCTGGAATATACTCAAAACAAGGCTCAGTAAAAATAAATTAAATTAATAAATAAATGATAAATTATATTATATATATTATACATGT
>JAQMYM010004513.1:0-13167 GCA_030014255.1 Parauchenoglanis ngamensis | reverse complement strand
CCAAAATTCTGCCTGGCTACCAAAAGTGTTTGGTCAAGTTGAAACTTTGGGAAATTTAACCAATTAGGTGTGCTGTATGTGTGCTGTATAATTTTGACCCTGTGTTGATTTCAGAAAACCCATAATAAATTAAAACTTGTGCGCCAAGTTCTTTTTTTTTCTTTTTTTTAATTAAAGATCATTCTTCATTCTATATAATCATTCTTCCCTAGAAGAAGAACAGTTCAAAGAAGCCACTGAAAGCCCAGTGTATGACATTCATGACTGTACTGAAACTTCTGACTGCAACTGTAATCTGTTATATCGTTCTGCGCAGACGCAGCAGTGAACTCTGGAGAGGTCTGGTTCGTGAATTTCTACTATCCCCGGTGTTCCCACTGTCACGAGTTGGCTCCGACGGTGAGACTCACCTGCAGTACTACTACTAATACTGCTACTAGTAATAGTACTCCTAATAATTACTCTGTTTGCACTGGCTCTATTTTATAGCGTATAAAAACAATCAGGAAAGACAATTAGAATAAAATTCAAAGTAATGCTAAATGTGTGCACGATCTTGAAGCCATTTCTTATAACGTGCAAGTGACTGCAAGTCAGAATCTAATCCAGACTGTGTATAATTCTGAGTTTTAACCTTTTCTTCTGATCGACATGCGTGGTTGAATTGTACAGTGGCGGGAGTTTGCTAAAGAGATGGATGGCGTGATCCGGATCGGTGCAGTAAACTGCGGGGACAACACCAGGCTGTGTCGCAGTAAAGGCATCAGCAGCTACCCAAGCTTGTACGTCTTCAGGGCCGGCATGGTGAGAAACACACACATACGCACAGGCTCACAATGCACAGTACAACCGAACCCACTCACAGAGCAAGCAGTTGTTGCGTAAGAATAACACACGACAGACCACGTGGTTATACGAAACTAACAATCCACGCTGAAGTAGATTTTCATATAACAGCACGGTCTGGAGTGTGCTATTTCGCTTATACTACAGAGATTTACCAACGAGTACAATGTTTACTTTATTAAAGAAACGCTTCATAGTTAGATGCAATGTTGTGAGACCCGTTAGTTGTTGTAGTGACTCCTAGTCGTGCTAGTGGAAATTAGCAATAGTGACTGAATAAACAAAGACTACTTACAAAGTGTTCCAGTGAGTTCTGAATGCATAAACCAACGTTGATTATTTTCCCATAACAGCATGCTTCCAGGTGTTTTATGTGTCAGGTATGCAGCAGTGTTTTTTCTTAAAAAATTGAAAAACATTCATTATAGCGACTTTGAGGGCAGTAAGGACTTTCTGCTGCTATCTCGAGCAAAGTCAAAATCGGGTCTGCCTACTCATTTGTTAGGCCCGCCCCTTCTCCCAATGCCGAGCTCCAGCACGTTGGAAAGCTGTCGATCATCGAATTCCCAAATGTATCCACATTTTCTTATGATATAGCTGAATAACGTTTTAAAAACCTGCATAAGAAAAACCGACTGCTCGACACTGTAGATGGAACGACGGTTTTAGATGAGAAAAATGAAATGGAAAATCGGCTATTTTGGCACTGAAACACATGCGGATGGGCAGAGCTACACATTATACTGCAGCCAGCCAGTAGGGGCACTAAACCTGTGGTGGCTTCCATTTTTAGAAATGTTACGCTGTTCATGTTTTTGCAGTCACTGCTTTTTATTAATTAATGATTACCCATCATAGTTGTTATTTGTTTATATTTACATTTAATACCATGGATCATCCATGAGGCAAGTTCCAGTCATTACTTCTGTTGTTAGAACACATAAACAGTTGCTTCCTGACCAGCTTTTCTTCTGTTCTCTCTCAGGATGTTAGATATAATACACAGCTTGTCATGTTACCAAGAAACCACAAACCCCCTCATCCTGAACGATTTCCTGTATCAGAAAACCTAAAGTTAGAGCTTTATCGCTGACTGCCACGAAGCGCTGACACTTGGGACTCTTACCAAAAACTAGAAAATTCGTGTTTTTTTTTTTTTTTACGAGATCGGTGATCATACATTTTTTTTTTTTTTCCTATAACTGAATATGTGGTGTTTCCACTGGAGATGTTACAGGTAGTTTTTGCTCTAGTAACAGTGACGTATTAGAGCAAATGCGTTAATATAAACCTTGTAGCCGGAACGACTGGCTGAGCTGTGCTGTTCTAGTAACCCTGTGGACTTCGTTTCAATTAGAATGTGCGTTTGTGATGTACGCTATTGGAGATACTGCTACTGTGTATTGATATCAAGTGTAAAGTTAGCTGTGATGTATACGATCATGAGAAAAAGAAAGTACACCCTCCTTCAATTCTATGCTTTTATTTATCAGGGCCTAAATAACAATTATGTGGTCGTTACCAACTTCTAGAAACAAACAAATAAACTCAGGTGACAAAAAAAAATTAAACACAACAGCTTTAAATCTGTTAATATATATTATTTCTGAAAAATAAACTTGCATTCCTAAACCAAGTGGGAAAAAATAAGTACACCCTTCCTACTTCCTCAATCATTAAGAGAGTAATTAGCTGCCAGGTGTTACTAATGAAATGCACATAATTAGTTTATCATCAACTGTGACTACCTCTAAAAAGGAAAACTTTGGGAAGGTTGTTGTTCTGGAGCACTTAGATGTGTGTCTGGATCTTGCCAAGAAGAAAGGACATCAGCCATGACCACGGAGAAGCAATTGTTGTTGCTCATCACTCTGGGACGGGTTATAAGGCCATCTCCAAGCAGTCCGAAATTCACCATTCTACAGTGACAACGATTATTTACAAATGGAGAGCCTTCAAGACAGTTGCTAGTCTTCCTGGGAGCAGGCATCTTAGCAACTTCAGTACAAGGACAGACTGTTTACTGCTCAGAGAAATAAAGAAAACTGCAGGAGCTACATCATGTGACCTACAAGCCCCAGTAAGCACATTAAATCTTTGTTAATGACAGCACAGTCAGAAAAAAAGACTGAATTAGTATGGAAGGGTTGTGAGGAAAACGCAACAGGACAACTATTCCAATCATGGCTAAAGAGAAAAATCAAGGTGTTGGAATGAAAACGATGTGAGACTGATAATCTCCTGCACAAAATGTTTACTTTAAGTTATCGTTGCTAGACGTGGTTCTACATGTTTTATTTGGTATACTTATTTTTTTTCTGAATGTTGGTTGACTTTTTGGGAAAAAATGGCCACTTTCGGAAAAAAGGCCCGCACAATTGTTAATAGTCCCTGATAAATAAAAACACAGATTCGGAGGGTGCACTTTCTTTTTCACGTTTGTAACTAGAGGTCTTATGTTTGTTTAGGATCTGTGTTGTGTGTTTATTTACACAGCATGATATCGTAACTTCTTCTTAGCCAATTATAAGATGAATAGGTTACAAAAGCGCGACGTTTTGCAGTTCTCATCCTTTTGTCTTTGGGATGCAGTATTTATGTACATAGTCCCACATCACTCCGCTCAGTGAGCTTATATCAAACACCAGCATTTGCACTCTCTGTTTGGACCTTGTTCAATTCTGTCACTGCATTTCTGTGTTCTTGTCCTTAGAATCCAGAGAAATTCTACGGAGACCGCTCCAAGGCCAGCCTCATCCATTTCGCAATGCAGTTCGTGACAACCAAAGTGACAGAACTGTGGCAAGGTACCATGACTCATCTCCTCACCCAGCACACAGCCGTCCTCATGTCTTTATCACTGTACTGTAACCAAGCTGTTCGATTTCTGCTCTTCTTTAAAGGGAACGTTTTCAATGAGATTGACCAAGCATTTGCTGCTAGTGTCGGGTGGCTCATAAGCTTCTGTGCCGACACCGGAGGTAAGATTCCAGTGGTTTAACTTCCAGGGTGACTTTAATGTGAGACAGGATCCAGTCCAGAGCTGAGGTAAAGAGTCCCAGCAGTCCCTGGCTCTCCTGGGGTTTTTGGTCACTAGCGCAGAACTTTTTTTTCACCCATTGATGGTAACATATGTGTGTTTCCAAATAAGGGAAGCTTAAAGGTGCATTAGGTAATATTAACAGTTATGTAGGTGGGTTTGATGTTTGAAATATTTTATGTCTGTGTCTTAATTTTAACATAACTTGGGCCAGATTTATGAGTAATCTTGCTGAGCTATAGCTCTCCATCCATCCAACTATTATCTATACCACTTTATCCTTTAGGGTCATGGGAACGCTGGAGCCAATCCAAGCGAGAGGCGGGGTACACCCGGCAGGTCACCAATATATCTCAGGGCTATCGCAGAGACGAGCAACCATTCACACTCCGTCACACCTATGGGCAATTTAGTGTAGCTAGTTGACCCAATCTACATGTCTTTGAGGTGTGGGAAGAATTCAGAGGCACAGGCACGGGGAGAACAGTAGTTGCAGTTGTAACATGACTGACAGGTTTATATTAATGCGCTCGTTCTAATACGCCACCGTTTATTTAGGAATTGTACAGGGAATGCTCCAGATAATCTAAGACTAAGAATGAATTGATTAAAAAAAGCACGTTGTTGTTTAACAAAGCAAAATGTATGATTGGTCATGCAGTGAATCTTTTTTTACCTAGAAGATGTTTATGTAATGTTTATGGAAGCAGTTTCGCTCCCTGTCAGTGACAGGAGAGGCTGGTGAGGGAAAGGCTACACGTAATGCAAGCCATAACAGGAACTACCTTGTATCTGGAGGCTCTGCAAATACTGACTTCCTTTTAATTTGATGATTATGATTAAGTTCTTAATTTTTTATTTTTTTAAAAAAATAAATATATCTAGATTGTCTGGAGTCCCAGACGAGACAGAAGCTCGCTGGAATGTTGGTAGGTGTTTGATTTTATTTATTTCCTTTTTCATCACGCCTGATCAGAGCTGTTAGACAGGTAGGTGTTGAAGTTAAAGTGTGTGTGTGTGTGTGTGTTTTGTATGTGTTGTAGAATGGTCTAGTGAAGGTGGGCTGGATGGACTGCACCTTACACACTGATCTCTGTGAAAGCTTCGACATCAGGACCAGCACGACTGCTCTGTTTCCCCCCGGCAGCTCCCTCACACAGGAGGGCAGCGTGCTGGTAAGATCCCGCTTCGTCACTGTCGTCTTCTCCTTTCTCCTCTTCCTTATTCCTTATTCTTCTTCTACTCCTTTATATCATTCTTCATCACCTGCTCCTCTTTTCACTGCTTATTCCTCTTCTTTCTCGGCTTCTCTCGCACCCCCGCTTTCTCCTCCATCTCCTCCATCTTCTCCTCTTTCACCTTCTTCTTTGTTTTTCTTTTTCTCCTTCCCCTTTCTTCTTCTCGTCCTTCATTATCTTTAGGTCTCTGTATGAAAGGTTTTTTTTTTATCATTTTCTTATAAATCATTTTTTAACTATAAAAACACATCTGTTCTACATTTACATATTAATAATGCACACATTTATTATAATTAGAGTATTTTAAAATTATTTTAGATGCAGCACTACTGTTTTGCTGGCAGATATCATGACATGATTGCCCATGCTTAGTCTTAGCATCAGTAGTAATATGATAAAAAAGATTTTTTTGTAATGGTTATACTTTACCAACTTTTATTTTAATAATAATAATAATTATTATTAGTAGTAGTAGTAGTAACAATAATAGTATTCCGCCAATCAACTGTAGGAAACGCAGAACTTAAGGCATATTGGAAGTAAAGAAGTAAGTATAAAAATTGTAATAATAATTGAATTATTGTTGTTAATAATAATAATAATAATGTTTTATTATTGCTAATATTGATTCATGTTTTATGTGGATTTTTAAAAACTTCCTCAGGGTTTGATTTCAAGGTTTACAATGTGCAAAATTTTCAATGAATGACTAGAATGTTT
Source organism: Parauchenoglanis ngamensis (assembly GCA_030014255.1). Classification (NCBI taxonomy): domain Eukaryota; kingdom Metazoa; phylum Chordata; class Actinopteri; order Siluriformes; family Auchenoglanididae; genus Parauchenoglanis; species Parauchenoglanis ngamensis. Next base: position 7,323 of record JAQMYM010004513.1, on the reverse strand, counting down.
TATTTACAATTTAAAAAAGTGTGCACTCCCTGGGCTTGCAGTGACACCTAAGCTCTTTGCAAGAAGTTAAACGTTAGAAGTCAGCTCCTGTAATTTGATCTTGGCACTGCACAGGAAGCGTGTTGGCAGATGCCCTCAATGTGTTTCACTTAAATACCTTCTTGCTGACATTACACTATTATACCAGTGTGACTTTAAATGGTTAGACGATGCTTACTAGTAGTAATAATACTGCTAATTAAAAAAGAAGCCCATTGGAGACTATCGTCTCAATTTCACATGAGCTTCAGACAATATGTGCGGATATAATCTTGTGTCAGTGACCGAGCGCAACCTTAAATGCAAAGGATATTGTAGTCTGTGAATCTTATTTTTTTCTCTTGTGGAAGAAATTCAATAACTCAATCACCTGACATATGCAGAGTAATTTGAGCTTTATTGCACTTTTACGGCTGGAGAGATGACCGCACATGCCGCACACACACAGACACACGTGCACGTGCACACACACACACACACACACACACACACACACACACACACACACACACACACACACAGACACACACACACAGTATACCTCCACTCATCTTTCCCCATGAAAGACAGGCCAACACTCGTTATAATGGTTTCACCGACAGTCACACAAGCCTGAATCCTATTACTCAACATCTTTTTTATGTCTAGACATGCATACCAAACTCCACATCCTGCTCAGCACCCCTACACGTCAAAACACACACACACACACACACACACACACACACAGAAGGCAGTTAGTTAGCAACAAATTTCATATAAATAAATATTTTATGTACCACTAAATGATGAGATTGTTTTTGTTTTGTGGTTTTCAGTTGCTGAAGACTCTGGATGCCAGAGAGATCTATACACAGGTGTTGCAGCACATGCCTGACTTGCAGATTCTCACCAAGCACAGCTTTGAGGTAACGGCTCTGTGCATGAAGGATGCTAACGCTGGCCTTATTTTGCCCTAGAGTGAGCTGATGGATCATCCCGAGTTCATCCCAGACTGCCAGTTCCCTTGCTTAAATTTATCAAGTGTATATACAGTTCCTCGCCTTCTCTTAATTGCGTTAGAAGCTTGTCTGTTGTCTTAACTTGAAAAACTTAATAACAGCTAGCCAGCTAAGTGCAGTCATAAGCAAGCGTCCGTGCTCGGAGTCTGCATTTCCAAGTTGCAGCGGTGTCTTCACAACTTCAACCACAGTAAACATATCCATGCCGAAAGCACAAATTTGTCAGTTCGCTTTGTGAGTGACCTTGTTTTCGGAGCACAAACACACACAAACGCACTCCTACGCTCCACTCAGTGTTTTGGCAGTGCTGCATGTGTGAAGCTGACTCATATCGCACTTTCCTCTAGATTTTGGAGCGAGGCTGTGGGGATTTGTGTTCATTCAGGCAAAAAAGCATTAGTAAGGTCAGGCACTGATGTTGGGTGAGGAGGTCTGGGGTGCAGTTGATGTTTCAGTTCATCCCTAAAGTGTTCAGTGGGGTTGAGGTCAGGGCTCTGTGCAGGTCACTCGAGCTCTTCCACGCCAGTGTTGGCAAACCATGTCTTTGTGGACCTCATTGTCATGCTGGGACCAGTTTGGGGAAGAACCTCAGGTGGTCAGATGTCCACAAAATGTTGGCCATAATGTGTGAGGAAGCCATACATCAGTCAGTTTAAAGCTGTTTGGAATACAGCGTTCTTGTTTAACCTCCTCAGACCCAAACTCTAATGTGTGCCTGTTTCTCAGCACCTGATAACTACTGAACTTGATCAGCATCTTCAAACAGGAAGAAGTTTGGCAGAATTCCCAGTGGTGCTCATATGAGAATCTTACAAGGATATACATACAATGTCGATGGGAGAAAATGTGATGTCCTCATATGAAGGCAGTGAGGTGTCATGGTCCAGTGGGGCAGAACAATGATCCACCCATCCATACATGAGGTGGAATCACACTTCAATAGTTCACATTTGCTTTAAACTTAAATATAATCTAGAGCTGAATTCCCGCAAGAAAATGATGCCGCAGCGCCAAAAAAAGACGAGGCAGTCCACGTTGGACAGAGGTTCGTGTTGGGTGAATGGGTCTGAGCTATGAAACGAAATGTGACGTCTCTGTGATGAAGCGTGTCCGAGCAGGAAGACTTTGATCCCGAAACTCCATGTATTTCGAAGGGGCCAAAAATGCATTACTGACAATGGGAGAAAAAACAGGATGGATGAAAACGAGTTCATGTAATAGCTGATTTTGTGCATGTGTTAGATGAGTTGGCCTGAGGCGTCACATTAAGTATGGTGACTCTGTAAAAGTAAGCGAATGCTGTTTTATAAACACACTATTCCGACACAGGACTGACGAGGTGAAGTTTATATATTATATTATTAATCGCTAAATCGCAGCCAATCATAATCTGCTGGTGTATATTCTGAACTATGACACTATTGATGTTTGTAGTATTTCAGATGCTGTGACTGTAACGGCAAAACAGACAGACGTTCTGATAGCTTGGATTAAATGCACTAATTGTCTTTTTTTCCTGAATGTAATTTCAGGACAAGCTGGCTCACCACCGTTGGCTGGTCAGTTTCACCTTTGGAGAGAAGAACACGGCCTCGTACGAGTACAAAAAGCTCAGCGCTCTGCTCAAAGACTCCGACATACAGGTGAAGGCTCGTTCCACTGGACGTGTGACACTTGTGCAGCTCTGAGACCAAGAACAGAGAAACGTGTTTTGGTGCGAGGATTGTGGGTTTGCATTCTAACAATTCTGCCGTCATTAGTAGCTGGGCATTCACAAGGGATAACCTGTTAATGAGCGTGACATTAGCCTGTTATAGGTGTCCGTAAGCGCAGGTAAGCAGCACAGAGCTGGTAATACACTCTCTAAAGCTCCATTGCTATCGTACTATAATGATGTCATGTGGAAATTGGAGCAAAGCGGTACAGTCGAAAAGTAGTAACATTAATAACAATTTTTTGCCTTGGCTCCAGTGGAAATTGGTACCATTGGATTAACGTGTTGTGACCAGTCTGAGGTGCTCATAGGGGCAGTTTAAAACGATGAGGACATGTCATCCACCTACGACTAAATTAGGAGAAAATGTTGATATGAATTCTAGAGAAAGTTTAAGTAGTGTTCTGAAAACCTATATACTGTGTATATATATTGTTTTGTGCATAATAGATTCCCTTTCTATTAATGTATGTACAGAATAATGTCACAGTAGTTTTTATTATTTCATGGATGTAATTTTCTCTTCTTATATAATGTATATTATAATCTCTAATGATTGTACAGGTAGGGAAGGTGGACTGCATGTCCGAGTCGGAGCTATGCACTTCCCTCTACATCCAGAAGCCTTGTGTGGCTGTTTTTAAAGGCCTCGGCATTCACAACTTCGAGATCCACCACGGTGCGTTCCAAGACCTAACAGTCATGTCTGTGTTCTAGTAATGTCACCACTCAATCTCTGTGTGCCATGGAGTACTGTGTGAGGTTCCAAAACCATGGCCTTTCTGTCACTGTACTGTTTAAGCTTTATCTAAACTGCATGCTTTTCTTATATTGTAATTATTTTTCATTCGTCTGAAATATATTCAAGTGTTGGGATGTAATAGAAAATGTGTCTATAATAGAAATAGTCTCAGTATATAGTAGTGTTGAAGTTTGCACCAGACAATGCTACGCTTTTTCCACGGTTAGTCATGTTAACATTTTGTCTGTATCTGTTTTTGTAATTCGTGCTCAGGGAAAGATGCTCTGTATAACATTGTGGCATTTGCTAAAGAGAGCGTGAGCGCTCATGTTACCACACTGAGGCCAGAGAATTTCCCTCGGGACGAGAAAGAGCCCTGGTTAGTGGATTTCTTTGCCCCGGTGAGTCATTTTTTTCCCTTTCTTTTATATTTTAATATTTGAAGGCATGATGAGACATCACGCAGTACAATAATACTGATTTTAAACTGAATCATTCTTACACAAAACCTGTTGTTATTTATATAAAATACCTTTATCACAGTACATGTGATGCTGACACACAAACACAAACCCCCTTTATTGGCATCATGTGATACAGAATTACTTGATGTACTTCTCAGGCTTTACAGGAATGTTGTGACAAGCATTTGCACCGGCATGCACCTTGTTAAAAGTGTGTGTGTGTGTGTGTGTGTGTGTGTGTGTGTGTTGTAGTGGTGTCCCCCATGTCGTGCCCTGCTTCCTGAACTCCGAAAAGCCTCCGTTCAGCTTCATGGTCAGATAAAATTTGGTACTCTGGACTGCACCATCCATGAGGGACTGTGCAACATGGTGAGCAGCAACACTCCACTCAGGCCTCAGTGCTGATTAACCTCACATTATTTCATTTCTAAGGTACTTAAAGGGAGCCGGCTCAGCCATCCTAGAATCCTCTGCGCCAAGTTGCGAGTCAACATTTTCAATGACATCCATATTCCATAAACAACCCGTAACGTCTTAGGCCAATTAGATCTTAAATTTTAACGTGCAATTAAAGGTATTTTGTGAACTTTATCTTTTGCATTCTTTTGACCAATCCATTCGGTTGTTATATGGTTATTCCGTAAGTAATGGACCCGATCAGGCCTCTGCCGTCTCATGGGCTGCCGCGGAGGAAAGAAAATATAAGGTATGTTTTGTTCAAAGCGTCCACGTACGACACGTGAAGGAAGAAAAAGTTTGAGAGAGCTTTCACACGGATCACGAACAGTGAATTTGCAGAGGTTTTGCTGCACAGTGAGCAAGCAGGTAGCGGTCACATGCTTTCTAGATTCTAGGTAGGGTGAGCCGGCCACTTTAATGTGTGCTGCAGTGATGCAGCCCTGCGTTCACACTAGCGATCACTCGTAAATTATGCAAGCGCATGACAGGATGCAGGTTGTCCGCTTTAATTTGAGGATGATCGTGTGAACTTTTTATATGTGGACCAACCCTTTTAGGAGACCAGAAGTAACTGAACAGTGGGTGCTCAGCTGTTCCGTGTTCAGGTGTGTGTTGTTCTTTTACTGATAAAGAAAAAACCTCTTCACAGCAGTTCGCCAGATCAAGAACACCCCTCATGAAGTAGGCTTATGTGTGTCAAAATCAACAACCAAGAGAAGACCGAGTAAAAACAGATGGTTTACCTCAAGATGTGAACCACTGATAAGCGCAAAAACAGGAAGACCAGATGAGAAGTTTCCATGGTGTGTACGACTGCTAATGGAACTGGTTGAAACGTTGAAGTGTATAGCGCTGTATTATCTGCTCAAATCCAGTCACATGCTTCGAAACCTATTGTATAGTGCTTCACAGTGCAGGTGGATGATGCCCCGAAGCATACTTTGAAAGCAAACCAAGATATATATATATTTTTTTAAGAAGTGGAATGTTCTGCAACGGTCAAGTCAATCATCTGATCTGAATCCAGTTAAGCTCCATTTCAGGAAGAACGGCCCAAGAACAGGCAGGAAACGAAGACCACTGCAGTAGAAACCTGGCAGAGCATCAGCAGGGAAGAAACCCAGCATCTGATGATGTCTATAGGTTCCAGACTTCAGGCAGTCATTGACTGCAAAGGGTTTACCACCAAGTGTTACAAATGATCATTTAATCTTAGTTTGTCCAATTACTTTTGGTCCCCTAAAAAAGACGGGGTCATATATAAAAAGTGCTGTAATTCCTACACCATTCACTTCATTTGGATGTGAATTTCCTCAAATTAAAGCTGTAAGTCTGCATCAACTCCTGTACACTGTGATCGACAACTACAATTTCTAACGTCGTCAGCAGCCATTTGTGCTTCGCGAGTTGCAAATAATCTCACCCACGAAACCCACTTCTGCAAATATGTGTTGTAAAAAAGCATTTTATTTATTTATTTTATTCACTCATTATTATTCAATAATGTCACTTGTATGGAAAATGATGGCGAGAGCTTGTTAAGTATTTAAAAAAAAAAAAAAAAAGAATATAGAGAGAAAATGGCATCTATTTCCTTTTACATTCTTGGTCTGGTATGCTCGTTTACCTTCAGCTGAGGTGAGAAAAATTAATTAAATTAATGAGAACTAAGAACTAATAAGAACTAAGGTGAAATCGAGAGGAAAGCTGACCATTATATGGTGTAGGCATTATTACAACAAGCCCAACACTGGACACTCCAGAATTGGATTTAGACTTCTATAATCTGCTCAGACAAGCTGTGGGATGTGTACAGTATAGAGGTTATGCACTTTTCTCATGCCTCTTTATGAATCTTCTTATTTTTCGAATTAGTTGCTTTTGTGAATCTTGCCTCAGGTCCCCTTGGGTATGTTGTTCATTAAAGGTTGCAGGCAAAAACCACAAAACACCGGAAACCCAGATTTGTTTTCTACATTTCTTTCTGCTCTAGACCTGCATGATGAGTCTCACAGTGCCCACACGCACACACACGCACACACACGCACACACACGCACACACACGCACACACACGCACACACATGCACACACACACACACGCGCACACACACGCACACGCACACACACACACTCGATCAGTATACCTTATTTGTGTTGCAAAGCTATACACACAGTAAGTTAAAGGGGATTAAAAATCATATTTAAAAAAAGACAATTCAGTAAAATCTCTTATTTGGGGTACATTTACTCTGAGATGCTTTAACATTAAAAATAAGCATCCTCATACTTGCTCACGTACGACTCGCCTATCGACGTTTTGCATTTGTCTGTTGGTCTGCTTGTAATTTTTGAGAAGTATTTCATATAGTGTATATAAAGATTATTGAGAAATATAAGCAAGTTCTCTGTAACGTGCGCATATCTCGGTTCTAGATAAATAAGACGGGGGCCTAGCTGCTTCCTGACGAGTCTAATACTGTGCAAAATCACAGATAACCATCTTCTACAAAAACAAAAGGTGTTCTGAGAAAACACCGATGTGGTAAAGTCAGACTGCTTCCAAAAAACCTGCTTGGAAAAAAAAAATGTCCGTTTAGTTCAATTCAGTTTTATTTGAAGAATGATTTAAACAATAGGCATTGAGACAAATCAGAAATGCAGATGTAGATGTAAAGTTATATCTCTAATAAGCTCGCTTAAGGGAAAGTGACGAGTGAAAACGAAACTCCCCGAAATGACCTGAAGAAGACATCTTGTGAGGAACCAGACCTACACTACCAGTCAAAAGTTTGGACACGCCTTCTAATTCGATTTTTTTCTTTATTGTTATGACTTTAAAAGAGACTGGATAATGATGGACTGTTGTTTCTCTTTACTTAGTCGAGCGGTTGTTGACATAAAAG
>JAQMYM010004512.1:0-13174 GCA_030014255.1 Parauchenoglanis ngamensis | reverse complement strand
TTGAAAATTTAAGGGTGCTGGGTGATAAAATTCACAAATCTAGGAAAAGTCATGAAAGGAGGGTCCTGGAATTTGATTGAGTGCAAAGTTTTTAATTTTTTTTTGGCCGTTGCGGTCAAATGACCGGCGCTCGGCGCTTCTAGTTAAAAAGCACCTATTTTGGATAGTTTACCACAAACATTTGCTTTCAATTTTGTCTTTTAAAAAGGCCTGTTCAACATTAGGACTTTATATTTTGGATTTTCTATGCATATCCTTTTTGTACATAGATAATAAAATTGCTGTCTTCAGCCAAATGATAGAAGTGGAAGCAATGAGTTAATGACAGGTTATGCCTGGAGTGCTTCTTGTGCAAAATGCTCAACCAAAACCAGTTGATTGACCACATGGCCCTTCAAGGAATAGCAGAAGCAATAAAGAAAAGCATTTGTTTTCATATAATTTTATTTTTGTTTTATTTATTTATTTATTTATTGCAACTCCTGAAGACTCATTTTGTCATTTGGTTTGCATTCTGTTGCTGTCAATGCCAGTTTCTTGATGCAGGCCCTTGTGCTTTCCTTGAAAATTGTATCCTTATTCTCCCAGCAGAGAGAGACATCCATGTCCATTGGTATTCTCACTCAAGGTGCCTGAATGTCCCACTTTAAGTTCTTCCTCACTTCCCTTTGGGGATTCAGGAGACCCCCGTGTTTCAAATGGCATGGGTCATTTATACTCCATACACTTGGCTGTGGCACATGGATTGCATTAACATAACCATGGATTGGACAAACACTCATTAGACTCATACTGCAACTGTAAACTTAGACTGTTAGTGTACCCAATGCCAGCATTGGGAGGGTTACTTTAAAATGTATTCCAATAAAATTCTAAATTACTAATGACTATATTGCATGTCTCCCAACATTCTCACAAACGAATGATAATATTTCTTACTCTAAAACACAAGTTATGTCATGAGGCCAGCGGGGTAGTGTACTGTAAAGAGTTTCATAGAGAAAGTTGTACTGATGTTTCTTCTCTGCCATTTCACTTAGAAGTGTTTTTGTGCAGCAATGTAGCACATTCGCAGTGTGTTTCACAACACAGTTCAACTAATAATGAAATGATTTTTTTATTATCGATTTATATTTATTTTGTTGATTAGTTGTTGCAGCCCTTACAATTACAATTGTAATCCTGTAAATAATACCCATTATTACTAAATGTCTCTGTAATCTGATTATAATTTTTTTTTCTGTAACAATAACAGAATACAGTTACCTTTTTTTGTATCCTAATTACGTAATGTCGTTCCATGTGTTCTGTTACTCCCCATGCCTGCCCAGTGCATAGTTTCATATTTCATGGGAACAGCAGTGTGATAAATGTTTCTTTACCCTTGAAGTGATGTAGCCATTTGGTCCCATTTGACAAGCTGATCTTTTAACAACAAATTCACACAGATACTGAAGATTACTTGCTCCTGTACAAAATGAACTAATTTCATATCAAACAGAGTTATGTCAAATGTCAAAATAGAATGTTTTTATATTGAAAAGCATACACATATCATTCAGCAGTTACAGTGGAAGCAATTATATATATTTTTGACACATACCATTATAATGCAAAACAAAATTTCACAAATGTGGAAAATCAAATAACATAATATTGTTTCTCGGTGCTGATTAGACAGTACTGTCACATGCAGTAGTTTACACAATGTTAATATTTGCAACTAAAAGGTACTACAAATAAATTGGAAAAGTCAATTGCTAAATTAAAATCCATGTGCAAAACAACTAAGAATAACACAGAATGCCTGAGATGTCTTTTATTTAAGTGAAAATACTATTACTAAAGCCAAGTTAAGCCTGTCAGGCCATTTAATGCCACAGATTTGCAAAGAATACTTAACAAATATTCAGCTTATTTAGAAAGAAAGAGAAAATGCATCACAAAAAGGAGAAAAAAGAAAGTGATCTCAAAAAGGAAAGCTGAATTAGACATCAACACAGTTCCACTAACAGAAATGTCAATTTATATTATCTTTATCTTTCTGGAAAACTATATAAGCACCAGTTGTTCTTTTTTTTATCTCAGAAAGGTAAAATCAACTCATGCAGTTGCTGCATATTGAGTTAGCCATGGAGTTGCTCTTTACCCACCTGTAGAAAAGCATCAATAAGTAATATTATTGCAGTTTCCTAGAGAAAGGTTTTTTAAGGTATTATATACAAATACTAAGAATAAATTGATATTATGTGTATACAATAAGTAGTTTATGTCAGAATGCGTCACTTAAAATAACGACGAGCTTTTAATAGCTGAAGCTGTTGGCATTTATTGTACACTCCTTTAAACCAGAGGATAGATGGCCGTATTGGCAATACCACACTGGTAATTCTTGTTCCTTGACATCTTGATATAGCCATTGTCACCCCAGCTGTCAAAAAAAAAGGTATGTAAGGAATGTAGTGTTTAATGTGGACCACTGCTCTAAAAGTAATTGTACAAATTACAATTTAAAGTTAATGAAGTTGTTTTGAATAGTAATTGGAATACTGTAATGTTATTTTTAATATTAAGTACATTCCATCTTTAAATACATTCTAGATATTACAAAAATAAAAAAGAACTGTTGATATTGGTGTTGGGGTACCTGTTCTTCACCAGCCAGTAGTCTTTTCCATCTTCCATACCATAACCAACACCCAGGACATTACAATTTATCTCAGTGTTGCTACACTGTGACTCATCATAGATACTTTTAATTAATCAAGTAATGCTCAATTGTCTCCACATTATGCAATTAATAATTATCACTCAGTAAATTTACCAAAGATTATGCCAAATGAAAGTAAACCACTAAACAGTATCAAGATTGTTCTGGTAGCATTTCCAAGTACTGATTGGTAACACAGGATTGGTGTATGATTTCAGTGTGATACACACCAAATTATGGTGGAGGTAATGGTTGATTTTAGCAACATTATGCAATCAATTATTAACATCATTAAGTTTAATCGGTTAATAACAAGGACTGGTAACAGGGAATTGGTTTGTGATCTTCATGTGAGGCCCAGATTCATAGAGCTGGAAGGAACGCTGACTTGCATCTATGGCAACAGAAACAGGTCCGATGGTGGACACAGCTTCCTGTAGAGCTTTCTCATTTCCGCTTAATACATAATAGCCGGTGCAGGTGGCTCCTTTAGTGGCTGGATTAAACCTACAAACCCCACCCTGCAGAAGGAGAGAGAGACAAGAGGAAAGGACAGACCTGAGTATTGCATCTTACTACATAACGTGAAGCTGTATGCTAGCTGGTAAATAAATAACAATCCAACAACCCAGCTTTCCTACTACAACAGGCAAGCAGTTTCATAAAAAGTTTTGTATGCCCGTCAAAACTAATTGTTCCTGTTCATCTGAATAATGCGTTTTCATGTTCTACTCACTGGCCCCTCATAAGGATAGGACTCCTCTGTGTCTATTCCATTGTTTTCTTTAATGTATTCAAAGGCTTTGTCTACAGATCCTATGCAATTCATTTTCTCGTATGGCCAAATGCAGTGCCATTCAGTGACATCAGCTTCCCCATCTTCCTAAACGTCTGGCCTTCCAGTGACCCAGTCTAAGAGAGGATAGATGATGGAGAATTAGATGAAGAACAGAGTGAAAGAGGTAAACAGAGGTGACTATTTACACAAGGTCATGTAGTGTTTCCACTTGTTACTTGCAACTGTGATTGGTGGAGGACTGAAATAAATAAGTCATGTTTAAGTAACCAGGTGTCTCTACCACACTGAAGACCCAGCTACAACCACCATTCTTAACCTCAGTCACATAGCCCTTTTTCCTCCAGTCAACAGTATCTGGCAGAACAGCTCTACCTGCTTGTTGGAGGAATGCAGATGAACTGTGTCTCTTGGTCGTTTTGAAGGATCTCAGGTTGCCCTTAAACACAGACTATCTGTAATCCTGGTTATTCTGTTAGAGACAAAGATACAGATGAAGTGAAATGTTTTTATTCATTTATGCATCTTCAGTAACCACCTCCTTGTCAAGGAATATGTAATTTAATTTAACTATAAATATAAATATTTTTGTATATCTACATATTTAAGCATATATAGTAGGAGTATACGCCATTACAACTACACTTCAATTCAACAATTCATCTAATTTCTAAACGTTTTTTAGATTTTTTTTTCTAAACAGTGGCTAGAATGACTTGAATAGTCGAGGTTTTGCACATTTTCTGTTTTCGTTTTAGAATTTCTAAATTCTTTCTATTTATTTCCATTTTTCTTTTTTTTTTTAAAAAAAACCCTCAGATTTTCAAAGTAGTCTCAGACAGCTGAGTCTGTAGCTCTTCATGCCCTGGTCAGCTAACATGTTGTGTACCAGAACCAGTTTGCGATTTTCCAGCCAAGTCATCTTACGCTGAGACTCCTCCTCTACAGACTTATAGAGCTTACCTAGGAGGGAAAAAATTAACAGATCCTGACAAAGGCAAATTTCATTTCTTTCCTAATTGCAATTATTGTGTAGATGTGAGACAGACAAATGTGAACATTGTTGGGTTTGCAAAACATGTTTAACAGTGTAATTAGACATAAGATTTCTTACCAAACTTCAATTTCCAAGCATTGAATTCCAGGTCTTCAAGAGAGACACTGGCTGCACCAGCCAGAGCCACAAGAGGGGTTACAATAAGCAAAACCCTCATTTTGAAAATAATAAAAAGATCCACATTTCTGTTTTGTGTCAAGATTTTTTTTTTTGTTCCAGTGTATCAAATGTTTTCCCTCCCACAAACTCCTGCTTACATCTTGTGTTATTTAGAAATTCAAAATTTAAAACTGTCTGTTTTAATCTTTTTTTTTTTTTTTGGGTAAAACTAATTTATAACTGATCTGCGCCTACCATTCTACATAATATATTTACATGTGTATATGGCACGTACCTCATTCTGTGTGTTTCTTGAACGTTGAAGTCATCTCCAGATGCAGACCTGTTGCAGGATTTCCTGACTCTGTATGTCACTGTGTTGTGGCTTTGATCAGCTTCTTGTCAGTCTCCACCTCTTTAAACATACTTTCCCATGGCAACAAAGAACAAAGTAGCTGAGTAGCTCAGACATGAAATTCAACTATTTTACAATTCATAAATGTTATCTTGCTGAGGTTAGTACATTTAATCCAAAAATGCAAATTTAATCCAATTTCCAATTCACATTAATATGTAAGTTTTTGGAGATATTTTTAACAGTGTATTTTTTAAGCAATGTATTCAAGTATTGTTTCCAGAGGCATTACAGACATTAATCAACTGCTTCCACAGATTATGGATATGTTTATGTTCTGTACTGCTGGACTTCTTCATCTAACTTTATTGACCACATTTTAATGGACAGGCTTGAGTACATGGTCAATTTAGACAAGTTCAGCCTGGCTTAGTGTTTACTTGACATACTGTTTAAAATATGTTAGCATTAATAGATTAGCCTAAAAGACGGTGACATGATGTCATATAGAGTTCTTAGGCTCTTTTTATTCTCTTTCCAATTTTCCCAACATACCATGTTGGATTTCACTTCTATGTTGATATACTTTGTATGCAGAGGTTTGTGGATACCTGACAATCACACCCATCTATGGGCCTTCGCCAAACTATTAACACAATGTTGGAAATTGGAAAACACTGTTGTTTTGCTTCATACCTGCCTCCACCATCATCATCTGTTGTATCTTACTCAAACTTTTTATTTGAAGCTTTAAAGATTGAGCATTTATTTTCTTTTTGGATTTCATGGATCCTGTGGGTTTTCTGATGTTGTTTTTTTCTTTAACTACCAAGTTCAGATTGTGGAAAAAGCAGGTCCGATAAGACATCTTGGATTCTTAGATTAGATATCATAGATTACTGTGGATGGTCTCATTTGGATAGCCTTGCACATATAGTAACTTTGCTTGCATACAATAAACCTAAAGTTAAAAAGACTAAAGAAATAAAAAATGACTCTGACTCGTGTACTGAAGATCAACGCACTTAGCACTGAGTGAGTTAGGCTATGTTAACATTACAAGTCTTGTTGTTCAATTCAAATTTTTTGCTCAGATTAGATGGGTGTCCACTATCTTGGTGGTTTCACATTCATAATTCAAAGTTACCTGTATCTAACAGTAAAGTGAACTCATTTGTCCTTTTGATGTCATGCATGTGCACATTGATATGTTTTTGCATGAGACATCTGTGTCAACAACAACAAAAACGTATTTGTGAGTTGACTCATGGTACTAAAACTGACAAAATGGACATGCTAGTAGTTAATGTATGCATCACATTTTGCTCTGGAGGACGGCAGTTGGTCAACTGTAGTTCTCCTCCATTGTTGTTTTGCAGCACTGCCGGTGTTCTGACAATTTGTTCTACCTTGTCAAAACATGCTACCTTAGCATATATAAATGCTACCGATAGCAGTGAATAAACTCAACCTTAGCAGTAGCCCTTAACCTAACCCAAACCTTAACCCTAAGATTTAAAGTTTAAAGTTGACCCTAAAGTCTTAACTTTAAACCTAATACACAACCACTAAGTAGCAAATCTCAATAGGTAGCACAGATTGGCACTGCTGGCTGATGACGACGGTGCCCACCGTGTGTGTAATGGCAAAAGGCCACATGAATTTTGATCTGACCGTTTTCATTCATGTCACAAATCCATGAGTTGGATACATTTTGGATTTAGGATCACTTATGAAAATGACTCAAATGTGTTCATGTGTTTTGGAGGAGTGGCTTTGGAGAGAAGCCTGCAGGGAGGGGGTGGGCTTTTTCTCTTGGATACTTTCAAAATCTAGCTTACTCTGGCTGGTTTATGCAAAATTTGCTACTTTAAGTTCAGAGCATGTGAAAAGAAGGTTTGATGACGCATCTTGAGCACCAGGTTATGATGCAGAATCATATATTATCACATGACTTTCACTTTTATATACACCTTTGTCCATATTCTGCCTATGTTCATATCCATACTTGACACTGCTGCTCATTTAGGTTTGCTATTTTCACTATATAGTCAATGTTTTCTGCAATTATGGTAGTTAATTAGTCACAGCTGACTATTTATATTTGTTAACTCCTCTAGCCTTTTAAGAGTGCATTTGTTTCTTTATTTGCTTGTAAAATATTACTGGTTTCCTCGTCTTCAGCAAATATTTAAATAATTGTGTACCAGATATCAGTATGGTTTTGAATATACTGATTACAGATTTGGTCAAAGAGGCTTCTGTATTTTGAACAGACTACATGTTTACAAAGATAAAATGAGACAAGGTAAAGCATCAAAGATATAGCTCATTCAATAATGCATTTATGTTTTTGTTGTTGATGTTATTGTTGTTTGTGTGTTTGGTCACGTTACATTTACATTACCGGGATCAGCTGTTTCAACACATGTCTTCTGTAAGTAATGGTAAACTTTCTATCTACACTTTAACAACTTAAAGAAAAAAAGAGTAAAATTAATTATTATTCTTTATTATTAGAATTATAGTAATAATAATTATTATTATTAATTATTATGCTAAGCCTATCTGGCCATTTAATGCCATAATTTGCATTGTCCTGGGAATTTTTTTATCTGAATTAAAAATGCCAAACTAAATACACATTAACATTGTTCCAACATCAGTAAAGTCAGAATGTACTGTTAGTGTATTTGAACATTTACATTTTACATTTATGTCATTTGGCAGACGCCCTTATCCAGAGCGACTTACGCACATCTTATTTTATACAAGTGAGCAGTGAAGGTTAAGGGCCTTGCTCAAGGGCCCAGCAGTGGCAGGTTGGTGGTGCTGGGATTTGAACTCATGACCTCATGACCAGAACTAGATGATCACTAATCCAATGTCTTAACCATTGAGCTACCACAGACCCATATTTGTATGCATATTAACACAATTCATTTTAAGTGCAGGAAAGTAGTAGTCTTTTCTGATATTTTCTTTTTCTGTGCAGTGTACTAGCATTGAGAATGGATTAAATAATAATTAAATAAGCATTAAATAAGGTCTACTAATATGCCTCCATAAATGACACAACACATTTTCTCCTTAATCCATTTATTAATATGGTCTCTCTCATTTAAAAAAAAAAGTGTGCTATTACTCAATATTGTAGGAAGAAAGTCTAGGGTTTATTTTTTTTTATAAATTTTTCCAAATATTTATTTATTTATTCCATTCATGTTATTTCTTTTTGTCTCCAAACCATGCTTTCTGCCCACAGAAAAAAGAGTGGAAAATGAGTTTCAGCTACAATACTCGATTTTCCAGAGCAAATTTACCAAAAAAATTACTGTATGTTTGCACAGATTCCACTGTCCAATGTTACATAATTAAGTAATGTAGATGCTGCAGTTCGACGTAGCCATGGACTTGTGCTCCACTCACCTGAAGTAATCTGAAAGATTTGTTAAAGTTGTAGATATTGATACTTAGAATAGCCTACACTGATAACATTTATATTTAAAACATATTAATGCCAGTAACATCACTTAAAATAAAAAAGAGCCTTTAATAGCTGTTACATCATTGATTTTTATTCTAGGTTTTATTGCACACACCTTTAAACCAGAGGATAGCTGGATGCTGTGGCAATACCACACTGGTTATTCTTGTTCCTGGACATCTTGATATAGCCTTTATCACCCCAGTCAAGACCCCAGCTATAAAAAAGTCAAGTCAGTGAACAATTTAGTGGTCATTGTGAACCACCGGATTTAACTTGCTTTATTGTTTAAAGTTTAAAGATTTCGTAAATAGGAATTGGAAAACTGTAACGTTATTTTCAATTTTTCCTCTGATCCTTTACATCAGGGGTGTCATACTCATTTTAGGTAAGTGGCCACAATATATGTAGTACAAAATGAAGTGAGCTAACCAAAGAAAATGTTTAGTAGACCAGTAGCACACAAACAACTCATCTTAAATGTATTCATCACCATTTACCTGACAAGTACATTCTGAATAAATAAACAGATATATCACCAACATAAAATTCATCGGGTGGGGCAGAGTATAAATTTTATTGGGCCGCATGTTTCAATTTTTAACTTGAGAAATAAAAAGACATAACAAGGCAAAAATATTGAGTTTGAATGCAAAAAAGTATTATCTGTTTAATCAATTTTATATGTTCATTTTTTTTTTTTACCTGTTCTTGACCAGCCAGTAGTCATGTCCATTATCTGTGCCATAACCAACGGCCAGGACACCATGATCCAGGTCCATGCTGCTACACTCAGGCTCATTGTAGATTCCTTGAATCAATCCCAACATTATGCAATCAATTATACATTTTAATCAGTAAATTAATGGACCAAAGATTATGCCAAATAAGTGTAAACCACTAAACAATAAAATTCAGGTTGTTTTGGAAGTGTTCAGAAGAACCAATTAGTAGCACAGGATTGATATATAATTTTCATGGGAGACTCACCAGATTTATACAGCTGGAAAGACTGGTGGCCTGCGTCTATGGCAACAGAAATAGGTCCAATTGTTGCCACGGCTTCTTGTAGTGCATTCTCATCTTCAGTGTTTATATCCACATAGCCAGTGCAGGTGGCTCCAATAGAAGCTGGTTTAAACCTACAGTCCCCATCCTGTCCAGAGTGACAAAAAGAGCACTTTGTTCCTGTTTCATATTACTGAATATTGTAAAACTATAGACTTGCTGGATAAATTAATAATTACATAATAAAACAGCTTTCATCCTGCAAAAGGTAAGTAGGGGATTTAAGCAGTTTTACAAAAAGTTAGATACACCAATCAAATTGTGTTGTCTCCAGTCATTCATCTGAATGAGGTCAGCTGAGTGTTTTTATGTTTCACTCACAGTGGCTTCATAAGGGTAGGACTCCTCTGTGTCAATTCCCTTGTTGTCCTTAATGTATTCAAAGGCTTGATCCATCAAGCCACCTCCGCATCCCATGTTCCCGTATTCCCAGGAGCAGTCCACTAACTGCTGTTCACTCAGTGACACCAGCTTCCCTGTCTTCCTAAATGTCTGACCTTCCAGTGACCCAGTCTAAGCGAGAATAGATGATGGAGAAATAGATGGTGAATAGGGTGAAAGAAGAAAAACAGACTGTCTATTCACACAAGGACTTGCAAACATGGCCAGTTTTTAAATCTAGCACTGATAGACAGTGAAGGAAGAGTAAAATAGCCACATTGCAGTAACCATATGTCAACCCTGCCCTTACCGCACTGAAGGCCCAGCAAGAGCCGCACGCTTTTTGGTCCTTAACCTCAGTCACATAGCCCTTTTCCCTCCAGTCCACAGTATCTGGCAGAACAGCTCCTACTGCCTGTCGGAGGAATGCAGATGCACTGTGTCTCTTGGTCTTGTTGAAGGAACCCAGGCAGCCCTTAAACACAGACTCTCTGTACTCCTGGTTATCCTGTTAGAGACGGAGATGCAGTGAAATTACTTGGTTATTTAATGAAAACGATTGTGTGCTGTTCACATTTGACTGTGTGTATGTGTTTTGTGTTTCCAGTTGTCCTCACAAATATAGAAAAGTATGATGTCCATACTAATAGATATATTTTTATTCAACCATTCATTCATCTTCAGTAACCAATTAATCCGTGATGTAGAGCCTCTCACGAGAACCCTGGGGTTCCCTAGATGCCAGTTCTAATCAAGGCACCATTTACAAACACACTTTTACATTTAGGGGCAATGTAGAGTAACCAGGCTGCCACAGTATGTTTGTAAGAGGTGAATTTTTAGGAGGGGCATTTATAATTATTTGTTCACTTGTTATTTGTTGGATTTAAAGTTATGACTTATGATAATACATAATATATATTCACAGTTAAATAGTTAAATTCACATGAGTGGTGTATACATAAATACACAGTGGGGTCCAATGGTCTGAGACCACACTGAAAATTTGGGATTTTTTATATTTAACACTTTAAATAAACAAAAAACTTTTGAAATTTTGAAAATTTAGAAAAAAAAAGAAGAAAAAAAAAGCAAATGTGGAATATTGACTATTCAATATTCACAATTTCTAGGTCACTATTTAAACTTAAGCAAATTTGTGTTATTGACCATTTTGTACCGTTTTGTACAAACTCATACAAAACTTTGTACAAAACGTACACTGCAGCATGTGTTCAGATGGCACACGGATGGATTTGATCTAATATGGCTCGATAACAAAATAATAATATGGTCGATAACGAAATACTAAGTTGTTGCTTATGATATCATTTTTAATAAAAACATTTGTGTTAAACTGAAAAAGAATGCCAGAAGCATGTTCACTAGTGGTCTCAGACTTTTGGACTCCATTGTATACATATTTTCCTTCTCACCATGTCTGCAAAGTAGGTCATGCCGAGTCTGTAGCTCTTAATGCCCTGGTCAGCCAACATGTTGTGTACCAGGACGAATTTGCGATTTTCCAGCCAAGTCATCTTACGCTGAGACTCCTCCTCCACAGATTTATAAATCTTACCTAGGAGAAAAAAGCATAAGATAACTGAACTTGACAAGTGAAAATAATGCATGACTTTTTCTTCTTTATGAGTTTCATATATATTTTTGGAGTATTGTGTAGATTTTTAAAGCTTTGTGTAGATGTGGGTAAAATAATGTAATGATTACGACAAGTGCTTGTTCTGACTATCCTTTTTTAACATTAAAAAAGTATTTGTCAGTTTGAATATGCGTATGAATATTTCTCACCAAACTTCAATTTCCAGACATGAAACTCCATGTCTTCCAGAGAGATGATGGCTGCACTGGCCATAGCCAGAAGAGATGTGATGGCAATCAAAACCCTCATTCTGCAAAAAATGAGACGTTTTTGTGTGCTTAGTGGAAAAAAGAGTAGACACGTACATTCAACAATACATTCTGTTTTCACTCCGCCACACTTGCATCCTTTTCCTCTCAGTTGTCATAAACTGTCTGATTAACCAGAGTTGCCGGGTTGGTTAGAACTAAAACATAGTTGATATATACAAAACCAGTTCACAAAATATGTATCTAGGTATATGTGGTACATACCTGAATCTGGTGAACTCTCTATGGATGGAGAGTTGTCATGCATTTCCTGACTTTATATGCCATTGTGTCATAGCTCTGATCAGGTGCTTATCACACACAAAGCACAAGAGATACACACCTAGTTAAACATGTTTATTCATGTTTATTGCTGACATTGCATCATTTAACATAAGATGATCCTGCAGTCAGGTGGATGTGACCATTAGAGATCTTTATTTCCTCGTCAAGGTCCAGGCGAACTAGGTGAAGAGCAGGGAAATAAAGGAAAAATATGCAGGACAGAGTTAATCCAGAACTATGTTTTAAACCTACCAAATTGGAAAATACCTGCAAAAGCAATATTTTCAGATAGACAGATATGTACACATTTCCTTATCTGTTTCTTATGTACTGATCCATAACATTTTGGAAGCTTGGTAAAGCTATTTATAAGTGTAACTGTGGTTCTGTGAACCTCGGATAACTGCCAGGGGTTCTGTTTCTGGAACTCATTGAGAGCTTAAAAGCTGGTGGTGGTTACAAATAACAGGGAACTCTGGTGACTAACCAGTTTTCATACTAGTTACATTCAAAACTAGTGTTCCATTTCACCCTTTTAACCACCAGAGGCAGTGTTTAACACCTGGACAGCCTTTACTACAAAGTCATTTGAAACTGACACACCTATTGGTAGCTTGGAAAGGTGTTTGGAGGTGACTGCTGCATTAGCACCATGAGAGGGGTCAAGTAGTTCAGTAATTCCAGAATACCTGATGCACACACCACTTCCAGAATAGGTGCTATCTTACTATGTACAAAACATTCGTACAAAGATTGTGTACAAACACTGAAGCCATCAACTTGTAATTCTTTAAGGGGTCAAACCCACAGGCTCATATAGTCTGGCCTGGGATGCCGTACTGCTCCATTCATCTGTGACAGTAATGAAAAACTTGCCAGGACATACCCCCAAAGTCACAGTGGAAACCATGGTGTCGCAACTTCGCGGGCCACCACCGCGACGAACTCCAACGCGCCTACTTCCGCTTCCGGGATATCCGGTATAAACACGGAAGCAGGGAAGAGCTAGGCGCTGATTCATGTTACCG
>JAQMYM010004511.1:0-13185 GCA_030014255.1 Parauchenoglanis ngamensis | reverse complement strand
TTGGCAGTGCTGGGATTTGAACTCACGACCTTCCGATCACTAGTCCAATGTCTTAACCACTGAGCTACCACTGCCCCAACCAAACCAAACCAAACTGAAATTCTCAAACACACATAAAACATCATTCCTGTTGCTAGGAAACGGTCAGAGCAAGACTCGGTTTAAGAATTTGGCAGTGATTCAGTGGAAAACTTTTGATATTATATCTGTGTGCTGTTTTTAATTAATTAATTTTTATTTTTGATTTTTTTTCTAATTTTCTCACTTTTAAGTTGCTATTAACAGACAAAACAAACATTTAAGAGGTTTAATAATATTCCAACATCTCCAACTGACCAGAAACTTAAACAGAAAGTGAGAAAACTTTTAGACAGCATGGTAAGTAGCTCTAAAGTAGATCCTGCAGATGCAGGTCAGGAGCTTCAGGTAATGTTCACAGCAAACATCAGAATGAAGGAAAAGTCTGATCTCTGGGACTGATTGCAGCATGGATGTTGGTAGCAGATGGGCCGGTGTGAGTGTTTCGGAAACTGCTGATCTCCTGGGAATTTCACACACAGCAGTCTCTAGAGTTTACACAGAATGTGTTTAAGTGTGTTTCTGTTTGTTTAGTTGTTAATTTTAGACAGGCAGTGAGGGTGATGTAGTCAGGCAGGACAGCAGTTTTCAGCATATAGTCTACATTTAAAACCAGGTCATTGATAAACATGTTGATGTTGTAGCCTATAGACTGTTGTACTGTTTCGGCATAACTGTAAACAGTTTGCTTCATGTACTTAGTAATGTAATTATAGAAAACTACAGGCATTATTTCCCACACACAGGAATGGCGAGGTATCTGAGATATCGAGGTAGCTGACTGTATAACATCAATCTGACAATAAACAGCATAAGACGGGAGAACCCCAGTGGATTCACCTGATAATTGCCCACAGTTATTCTTAGACATCAGCTGATCCTCATATTCACTCAGGATTAAACCATAAATCCACCAATGTGAAGGGCATTTTAGACACCTCGCAGTAAAAATCAGGCGAAGCCTCTGTGGGCTGAGTAGCAGTCTAAAGTTTGTACACCCCTAATCATTCAATGTTTTTTTTTTAATTTTGATTATTTTCTAGACTGTTAGCTAGACTGCTTGGAGTTATGTGGTAAATAAGAAAGTGTTAAAATATATATATATTTGTTATTTTAGATTCCTCACAGTATCCAGCATTTCCTTTGATGAAGCTCTGCACACTATCAGCATTATCATCCCCAGCTTCATGAGGTCATCACCTGAACACTTTTCATTAACAGCTGAGGCTCGTCTAAAGGTCATTAGAGGAATTTCTTGCCTTCTGAATGTGTGGTGTGTGAGATCCTCAGTGTGGTGTGTGGAGGTGGTGTTGGTGTACAGTAAGCAGCTCTGTTCCACTACTGGAGTGATCCATATTATATCCTGAACCGCTTGACTACGTAAAGCGAAACAACAGAACACCATTACTGTAAGATATGAAGTGAGTTTAAAGAAATAAAAATAAAAAAAACACTGAATTAGAAGCTGTGTCCAAACTTTTGACTGGCACTGTGTACACTGTGAAACTGTGATTATCTTCCAAGCCTCTGGATAGTGCAATTATAAATAATTTCTCTTCTATAACTGTATATTATAGTCACACAGTGTTAATGGTGTTAAAGGAACTTGAGTATGAGCATCATTAGAGTTTTAACTTTAAGTCTCTTGTATCGTGCTGAAGTTATTAACTGTTCAGTGCTGCAGGCTGGAGAGTAAACTGCTCTTAGCACTTGCAGGCTTTAGGCTATCTAAGGAAGAATATGTATAACCATCTCTATGCTGTCTGTGAGGTACCATGCAGACTAATCTCAGATCTCAGACATGCCCCAAGCGCTGGCCATCTTTCAGTCCAGACTAATCTCGTCTCGTTCCTGTGTTTTTGACAAATAAGCACTTTCAGCCCACACGTCACACTTCTGTTTATTTTATCTTTTATTTCTTTTTTTGCAATGTTTTATTTAGCTATTTTTTTAATTAAATGTCTTTATTTAGAAGTTAATTTGCTTTGCTTTGTTGACTCTGGAAACCATTTTCAGTAAGTCACTCTGGATAAGGGCGTGTACCAAATGCCATAAATGTAAAAGCAAATCTATTATAACTCCCTGTATAGTCACTGATAATTTTGGACTAAATTGCTTTCTGGATGATTCCATGTTCTTTGCACCCATATGTTTCTCGTTAACAGATAATGATTAGCTAAACAATTTTACATTAGCAGAGTCATGTCTTTCAGTGTCAGTTCCCTCATCTGTGCAGGGGAAGTTCTCACCATGTTCTCATCACCACACAGCAAACTCTATAGCGTTAACTCGGCTCTGAGAGAGTTCATTTTATCACTGCACTGGTGTTTTTAAGTGTTAATAATACACCTCAGATACAGAGTTAAAAATGAATTCTGCTTAACACCAGAGCACGGATTCAGAACCCTGAGTTCTCTCTCTCCAACACTTCTCACTGACACCCACTCTCCCATACAATAGATTCCTTCAGTGTTAAATATATTTACAGTGTCAGTTTAACTCTGACACTTTAACAGTGACATGTTAGAAATGACAGTTTAACATGTTTTACACTTCTGGTTAACACCAGAAAAGCAACTCTGAGAATTTTGATGTGAATGTCACTAAAGAACAACTGGAAATGAGGACAAACACATGCACATCTGACTCAGAGAAGACACGCAAGAGGTTAAAGTCCTAGTAGTCTAGATAAAATTCAGTTACGAGACAGATGAAACCTCACTGCAGACAGGGAACAGTGTTTCAGGGTGTAATACTCACACAATGTGATATAGTACAACTACAAACAAGTTATCCAATAAGAAATTACAGAGCACAAAGTAAGGACCTGATCAGCAGTGATACACCAAGTCCTAGCACATTCATAACACGCTAAACACATGCAATGGACACATGTTAGGATTAGGGATAAGGACTAAATGGACTTTATATTTATTCTTTTGGATTCTCAGTGCTTTTGTATCGGTTTGCTATTTCACAGTTTAGTAAAAATGAAATAAATAACATTCTCCCTATAACCCTCACCCTGACTCCTCCCTCCCCCAAAAGCCCACCCCTTTACACAGCGACTACTTTTTATATATAACATGGCCATGAATTCTTCTTCTCAACATGTGGTGTGTTTGGGAGTGTGATAAATTGTTCCTGCTTTCACTCAGCACACAATATACTCTGTTCCTTACTGTTAGGTGACAATGAGCATACATAAGAATCTGCTCTCTCTCTCTCTCTCTCTCTCTTTGTCTGTCTGTCTGTTGAGCTGCACATGATACTCTTAGGACTCCAGTGATTCTGACCCCTTCTGCTTTCTGGACCTGCCTGACCCATCCCGGTGTCCTACTGGTTGGTCCTGGTTGGAGTCATCACTTTGAAACCACTTGCTCCTGTTGAGGATGGCCCCATATGCACTGCCTCAACACACACCTAGAACTGTGAAGATGGCGTTGGACTGCTGTTGACATGAGCGGTTCTGCTACCGGTGCAGGACTCAAATTACTACCAACAGTTCTGCACTCAGAGCTCCCTCAGTGCCTCAGCTGAGACAGAACAGACTTTATGTTAAACTATACTGAATTATGGAACTGTACTTTTTGACCCTATAACACACAGTTACAGAAGTGTGTTAGCTGCAAGCGCACTATCCAGCGCCACCCATATGAGGACGGGTTCCTTTTTGAGTATGGTTCCTTTCAAGGTTTCTTCCTCTTGTTGTCTCAGGGAGTGTTTCTTTGCCAACATAGCCACACACACACACACACACACACAAACACACACACACACACACACACACACACACATAAATACGTGTTTGTGTGTGTGTATGTATGCAAGTATGTATATATTAGTTAATATTCAGAATTTACATACTTCTTTGAAGCTGCTTTGTGACAATGTCTGTTGTTAAAGCACTATACAAATAAAATTTAATTGAATTGAATTGACCCCAGTCCACGACCAAAAGCTCCTAAAATGGGCACGTGAGCATCAGAAGTGGACCGTGGAGAAATGAAAAAAGGTGGCCTGGTCTGAGGAATCATGTTTCCTTTTACATCATGTGGACAGCCAGGTGTGAGTGTTTCTTACCTGGGGAAGAGATGGCACCAGGATGCACTATAGGAAGAAGGCAATCTGGCAGAGGCAGTGTGATGCTCTGAGCAATGTTCCGCTGGGAAACTCGGGTCCTGGTATTCATCTGGATGTTACTTTGACACATACCACCTACCTAAACATTCTTGCAGACCAAGTATCGATTCCTTCATGGTACTGGTATTCCCTAACGGCAATGACCTTTTCTGTAGAATATTGTTCCCTGACGCTCTGCAAAGATTGTTCAGGAATGGTTTGAGGAACATAAAAAAAAGTGTTGACTTGACCTCCAAATTCCTCACATCCCAATCTGTGGGATGTGATTGACAAATGAGTCTAATCCATGCAGGCCCCACCTTGCAACCTACAGGACTTAAAGTCTCTTTTGCTAAAATCTTGGTTCCAGACACCACAGCACACATTCAGAGGTCTTTTAGAGTCCATGCTTTGGGTCAGAGATGTTTTGGTGGCTGATCAATGTATATGTATATATGTGACCCGTCAAATTATGTCAGGTATTATGTCACACAGTTAGTTTTGCGCAGTTGCCAATAAGGTACAGTAGGTGAAATTGTTCATGTTTTCAATTTGGGTCTTCAAGGTTGATAAATACCTTACCTTCCTGATCCTTCAACAGAACTGAGAAATGTTAATACTAAACATTGTTTAGATGCATGTTAATGAACCCTATCCAAGCTAGTTACTCCAGTTTTGACTTTGATGACTTTGATGACTATGATTTTTCACCATTATAAACCGCGCTGCTGGTGAAGTTATTTTTAGGGGTAGCTGGGAAATCCTGGTGTCAAAATGAGGCCCGCTTTCATATTATGTCATGAATCCTTATTTAAATATTCTAAAAATAAGACTCCGGCAGAGTTTTTTTAAGGCCCTCCTCATAAAATACTTGTTGCTATGATGACATATGAAAACAATACAGTAATAAACTTGGTATCAAAATGAGGTTTATTGTACCAGAGCTCAAATCACCCAAAATCCGACTTAGTACCTGATTTGATGTGATGGTCAAACACACACAAATATATATAATATGTAACACACACATGTATATAATATAATATATAATATGAAACTGTTGCTGAACAATATTTATATATTTACTTAATAATGTATCAATTCCCATTCACTCCAAACCCTCTGTGTTGTATTTAGGTATTACTGCAGGTTCAGGTGTGGATGTTTCCTCTGTGCTGATTGGTGCTGCTGTTGGAGCTTCAGTAATGATGATGCTGGGTGGTATATTCCTATGTGTAAGGTGTGTTCACTGCACAAATGTTTACTTTTACTCCAGGTACTGGAGGATTGTTAACAAAAAAAAAACTTTATTAGAAACTTGAATAAAATTTTAAGTTAAGTTAAGTTAAATTTTACGCACAATTGAAGTGAGATAAAGTCAGATTTTTTTCTTCAGGAGAGTGAATCCTTCCCAGTCTGGACGAAGAGAAACAGCAGGATTCATTTTAAATGACAGGGTTAGTGTGAAATTTCTGACACAGATATGAGACCTGGAGAACATATCTGGATGACATCTTTATATAAAATTTTGGAATACTGAATTTTATTTCTTTATTTATATTTTTTACAGGCTGGCCAACAGGATGAAGACAGAGAGTCTGTGTATGCAAACAGACAGGTTTCATCAGAGTCGCTTCATTACTCCACTGTTATGTTTCCAAACAGAGCAGGAAGTGAAATCAAAGGCATTTCCTTTCCCACTGATGACTATGCTGCTGTGCACCACAGCTCCAAACAACAAAATAAGCGGAAAATTAGAGAAACTGAGGCTGAAGAAAGAGATACAGAGCAGCTCAAACACTCCGATGGAGCTGAAGTCCTTTACGCCCAGGTTAAACCTCGTAAACATGAATGGAAGGTGTAAAAAAGAAAAAAAAAATCACATTATTTAGTAAAAGGAACAAAAAAATCTGAAAAACATCCATGCTTCATGCACAAGCTGTTTTATGTAATTTATGTGAGTAATTAAGATCATGTTTATTGCTTTGTGGAAAGAAGTTGTGGTTTTTCATTTGATTAAATATATGAAAAAAGGGATATAAACTTAAGTGCAGTAATGTGGGTTCTGCAGTTTAATACTTCTGTTTTATAATCATTTCTCCTCTTGCAAATCTACCTACTTCCTTTTGCTTAATAAATTTTTTATTCTGGTGAAAATCATTATTTTGCTTATTCCCCCTGTACTGCGTGTTTTTGATAATGTAATTATTATTGGTGATATTATACCTATAAACACCAAATTTGTCTGTAAATGTTAGAAATAATTTTATGTGTAGATTATTACTTAATAATGATAATGAGATTATTATGACAGTTCTGTTATTGAGGTTCACAAGAGAAAAAAGGAAGGAAACTTTGACCAGTTGGTATCAAACTGGTTAAGCTCAGGATGGAGGGGAAAAAAGGTTTTTGACTGTCTAATGTGTTTTTAATGTGTTTGCATTAAAAAAATTATAACTGTTCTAAAACCTAGCTTCAATTTGCAGATGACCCAACCTGGAACTGCTCCTAACCCCCAGTCCTGTACATTTTCCTGCTCTAACACACCCAGTTCAACTCATTCAAGGCTGTTACTTGAGTGATTGGATCAATCTGGTGTGTTGGATCAGGAAAACACTAAAATGTGTAAGTTCTCCAGGACGAGTTGCTGAACTGATCAGCATGAAAACCAGAACCTACCTGTAAAAATGTCACATACTGGTACATCTTAGTTTCAGTAGCAGAGCAGAGTGCAGGAATTGAACCCAAAGCTAACTGGAGCTTTAACAATGGCTCCAGACTAAACAAAGGCCTCAGTGGATGGGTATTAAATCTTATGGTCTGAGCATGAAGTCTGGTCCTGTGTGGTGGACTCATATCAGTGCTGGAAGTCTACATTACACTGGGTGATGTGCAGTGTAGTTCAAGGATGTGTGCTTAGTCCTTTTCTGTTCTCACACTACACCACACATGGCTTCTCTTAATAAAGCTCTGCTAAAAACCCTCAGTTCTACCTGCCCTGTCCTCTACAGCCAGCTCTCATTTCAATCTCAACCTCTAGGAATTATTACCACAAGCTCTAAAGAGAATATGCAACACAACTCCTAATCCAGATTCTTGACTTCTCCCAATTTAACACCAGCTCCACTGTTAAACCACTGCAGATGATACAAAAGGTGGAGTGACTGCCACTGGGAGGTCTCCTGAAACACACATCATAGCACATGCCTGAAGATGGCTTCACAAAGACTGGGTTTTACATTTAGTTTATTGTTTAGTTTACACATTGGTTTACAAGTGTGGAAACCAATTAAAAAGAAGCAAGCAATTTCCTGCTAAGAGAGAGGAAGTTGTCATGAGCTCGGAACTTTTAACCTAAATGTATATCCTTTTGTATATCCACCACTGATCCAAGATGGCGAAGCGGCAGTAGCATGCATCAGCCTTTCCGGATCCTAAATGATGCTATTTTGTCATATTTTGTTTCTTGGCACGACGCCTAGGGCATAGGGACACAACAAAACAAATGGTGTTTATGTCTACCTATGCCAAACATTGCTAGACATTAAGGAACAATCAAAAACTGACCTGCAGGATGACCTGTTGGAGATGCTATGCATCCTCAGCTTGCTGCAGAAACCAGGCCTCCAGTCCTTAGCGTCACCTGATGCCAGTGGCTGGGGGAGCATACGGAGTCCGTGCTAGGCTTAGAGCTAATCCCAGCTGGCAGTCTCTTACGTCCATTCTGCTCTCGAATGTCTGCTACCTGGACAATAAATAGGACTACTTCCAACTCCAGCGGACTACCCAGCGTGAGTTTTTGAGATTGCAGCATCTTTGTTTTCACAGAGACATGGCTCAGTGACAGAATTCCAGACGCCGCTATTCAGCTACATGGGCTCACTGCATTTCGTGCAGACAGAAAAGAGAGGGACAAATGTGCTGGATCTTGTTTACACAAACATTCCTGGCACATACCAAGCAGAGCCCCGTCCCCACCCCAGCTACTCAGACCACATCTCTGTTATGCTAATGCCAGCATATAGGCCGCGCATCAGATGCGCCAAACCGGCTCTGAAGCAGGTGAGAACCTGGCCAACAGGAGCCATCTCTGCTCTTCAGGACTGTTTTGAGCACACTGACTGGCATATGTTCAGGGAGGCTGCAACCACTGGCGACATCACCAACTTAGAGGAGTACCCATCATCAGTGACCAGTTATATCAGCAAGTGCATAGATGACATCAATGCCTCCAAGACCATCATTACATGCTCCAACCAGAATCTGTGGATGACTGCAGAGGTGTGCGAGCTGCTGAAGACCCGTGAATCCGCCTTCAGAGGAGTTGACACGGTGGCCCTAAGAACAGTGAGGACTAAACCGTCTTGGGCCATCAGAGCAGCAAAGCGCTCACACGGCCAGAGAATCCACAGCCACTTTCAGAACAGTGGCGACACGCAGCAGGGTATCCAGGCCATCACTGACAACAGGACAACTATACCTTTTTGTGACAGTGATGCCTCCTTACCAGATGAGCTTAACAACTTCTTTGCATGGTTTGACAAACAGAACAACGTAACAGCGAGGAAGACCACCCATTCTCACATTGACAAGGTGCTGTGTCTGTCCACTGCTGATATGAGGAAAACTCTTCACAGAGTTAACCCACGGAAGGCTGCTGGACAGATAACATCTCTGGAAGAGTGCATCTCCCTGAGCACTGCTGTCATTTTGAAGTGCTTTGAAGCCAGCACCATCATTCCCGTGCCAAAGAAGTCTTCAGTGTCCTGCCTCAATGACTATTGTCCCATTGCACTCACACCATCATGATGAAGTGCTTCAAGAGGCTCATAATGAGGCACATCAAGACCATGCTGCCTCCCTCACTGGACCTCCTGCAGTTCATTTATCGCCCCAATTATTCTACAGATGATGCTATTTCCACCACCCTACATCTGGGCCCTCACACATCTGGACAACAAGGACACTTATGTACAAATGCTGTTCATAGACTTCAGCATTCAACACAATCATTCCTCAGCACCTGATTGTGAAGCTGAGCCCGCTGGGCCTGAACACCTCTCTCTGCAATTGGATCCTGTACTTCCTGACTGAGAGACCTCAGTCACTCTGGATTGGGAACAGTATCTCCAGCACCACCACACTGAGCACTGGGGCCCCCCAGGGCTGTGTGCTCAGTCCACTACTCTTCACTCTGCTGACTCACGACTGTGCAGCAATGCACAGCTCGAACCATATCATCAAGTTCGCCAATGATGTGACCGTGGTGGGTCTCATCAGCAAGAACGACGAGTTGGCATACAGGGAGGAGGTATAGCAGCTAACGGACTGGTGCAAAGTCAACAACCTGTCTCTGAACATTGACAAAACCAAAGAGATGATTGTTGACTTCAGAAGAGCACGGAGCGACCACTGTCCACTCAACGTCAAAGGATCCTCTGTGGAGATTGTCAAGGGCACCAAATTCCTTAGTGTTCACCTGTCAGAGAACCTCTCCTGGTCCCTCAACACCAGCTCAATAGCTAAGAAAGCCCAGCAGCGTTGCTACTTCCTGCGAAGGCTGAGGATATCCCATCTCCCACCACCCATCCTCACTACCTTCTATAGAGGGACTATTGAGAGCATTCTGAGCAGCTGCATCACTGTCTGGTATGGAAACTGCACCGTATCAGACCGCAAGATCCTACAGTGGATAGTGAGAACAGCTGAGAAGATCATCGGAGTCTCTCTCCCCTCCATCACAGACATTCACCACACACGCTGCATCCGCAAAGCCACCAGCATTGTGGAAGATTCCACACACCCCCTGGCAAGAGGTACCGAAGCATTTGGGCCCTCACTGCCAGACTGTGTATCAGTTTCTTCCCCCAAGCCATCAGATTCCTGAACACTCAGGGACTGTACTGACACACACACACAAACACACACACACACAAATGTATATTCATCTACAATTTTTGCACATTTAATTTGGATTAGCACTGCACTTTCTTGTCTTGTGATGTCTGCACTGTTTGCACTGTTTGCAGTGTTTGCACATTTGCACACCTGCACTTTATGTTGTCTTTGCTATGTTTGCACATGTTTGCACACATGCACTTTATGTTGTCTTATGTTGTCTTCTGTTGCAGATGTGCACTTTTGTACTTCTGTGTGGTCTTATATGTAGCACCTTGGTCCTGGAAAAATGTTGTCTCGTTTCACTGTGTACTGTATCACATGTAGATGGTTGAAATGACAATAAAGCCTTGAACTTGAGCTTGAACACCTTGTTACGCAAACCCACAATGTGACCATATCAAACTCTGTAAAATGCTGGTAATGCTGTCTAATGCATCTACAGGCATTCTCTATGTCTGGTGACTAGACATGCCAGCTCACTGCAAATCGAATCAGTCACATCTCTGGTCTGCGCATGTACCAAATTACATCCAAATTGGATCATTCCTTCTTGTTTTTTTGTCACTGAGTGTATATGAGAGAGAGTGTGAGTGACAGAGAGAGAGAGAGAGAGCTCTAAATTTATGTCTAGATACGTATTTTAGTATTGTCTATTTATCTTTGTTCATGTGTGATTTACTTCTGATAAAATACTCTTAATAAAAATACTTTTAATAATAAGATTTTAATAAAATCTCCAACAAATCCATGACAGTCTGCTTTAAAGCACAGAGAGCCTTGAGCCTTTTAGCCTTGATCACAATCTAATTATTCACTTCTATAAGCACATTCACTCTTTGGCAAGCAGGGTTTGTTACTCTGTGGTTAGGTTCACAATGAATTACCATAACAGGTATATAAACAAAACTTCTTTCAAAAATTTGCCTATACACTGTGTTAAATACAATGTTGAATGGTACAGAGATTTATACCAAAATTATACCATTTCTTAAGTCCTAATAATGAGAAATCTATACCTTAGCATTTTAGAATTATCATATAGTTTCTCAAAAAAATGACAATATTAATGTGGTACAATTGGTTTTACATTTTGGCATATTTACACCTAAATGGCGAAGAGCGTTTAAACAGAACCTTTGGTATTTATTCTGTATTTGAGTGTTGGTGTGTACAACCAGTAATTGGGTGCACTTAAAATTGTGAACTAGCAGTTGGAGTTCATGGTGGTCATGTTTGTAGAGGTAGAGACAGAACTGCATTCAGAGAAATGTATGCCAAATTCATTGTTGACAAACAGGTAATCAAATAAAATCATTGTTTTATGTCCCATTTATGTCCCAGCATACACAAATAACTACACATACTGTGTTTGAAGTTTTTTTTAATGCTGGCTGTTTTTGTTTCCTGCCGCCTATATGCAAGGAACCATGAATGTAAGTACATACAAACTTATAGATAGATAGATAGATAGATAGATAGATAGATAGATAGATAGATAGATAGATAGACTTTATGAAAATATTTTGAAAATATATTCATATTTAAACCTGTGAAAATTCCTGCAAATAAGGATTTTAAAAATTGTCATTGTTTAGGGATCAATTTTTGATGTATAATTTCAAAATAACACAATATTAACTGTTGTATTTACAAAGGTCTTATTTTCAGTTGTTTGATTTTAAACAATGTTGAGAAAAGGTGATCAGTACCACACAAAGCATAATGTCTTAAAACATTGAAAAACATTTCATCTCTGAGTCCATAAATCAGTGGACTAAGACTACGTGGTACAATTAAAAAAACAATTAAATTGGAATATTTTATATTCCTCAGTGTCATTTCTTCAACCTTGTAATATGCCATTTCTATATATGGGTTAAAAAACTGCATCATGCACAGAAATAACTGTACCCCATGAAGCACCACAGTTCTGAGACTCTTATTTGTTGATTTTTTTTTCTCAGTGGAAACAGCTCTGGCTGCAATCATTATTTTGATGTAAGTAAAGACAATGATAATGACCATAAAAAGGAAAAGGATAACATAAATTATGGCACGGCCATGTGCTTGCCATTCTTCCACTAACATTATCTCTGAATTACACACTTCATAGAAGAACAAAGCAGCAGGTGGAGCTTTTGCCCAATATGCTATAGAATTAAACACTGGAATTATAGAACTGAGAATAAATATAATAAGGAACCCATATAATCTGGTCCTTTTTGTGGAAATCTCAGCATGCCTCAAAGGCA
Source organism: Parauchenoglanis ngamensis (assembly GCA_030014255.1). NCBI lineage: Eukaryota > Metazoa > Chordata > Actinopteri > Siluriformes > Auchenoglanididae > Parauchenoglanis > Parauchenoglanis ngamensis. Next base: position 832 of record JAQMYM010004511.1, on the reverse strand, counting down.
TGCATATAGCCACATAGCGTTCCACACACATTGCCACCAATGTCAGTGGTGTACAACAGGTGAGAAAATTCTGAATGATAAAACTGAGAGTGCAGATACCCATGTGTATAGGGCACTGGAAATAAGTCCCAATTGATAGCAAGTCACATAACAATATGAAAGCAGTGTCTACAAATAGAGTTTGTGCAAACAAAATATATCGTGTTTCTTCCCTAAATACCTCCTTTTTCAGAAATGTGAATATCATCAAACAGTTTATATAGAGAAAAATCCCAACCAGAACCTGCAACAACAAGATCTTCTCATTCAAGGGCCTTGAAAAATTTAATAGCAAATTATTGCTTGAGTTCGTGTTTGCTCCTGCTCGCTGCATGTCTGTTAAAAATAAAGTATAATATATAAGAAAAAGGTATAACAGACAACACAAAAAAGGACATGGGGGTTAATAAATGACATAGATTGTTGCAGTGTGAGCAAAGCAACATGTGCATGATAAGATTGCCAGTATTTATACTGTTCTAGTGCTGATGGAGAAAAAAAAGCTTCAGTGTTCGTTTTGCTGACAGACGTGCCAGTGTTCATGCGTTATAGTATTAATATTTAATGATTTATTTATATATTGATATTTAAATGAGAATAATTTTCTTGTTTTCACTTTTTTCTTACTTTCTCAACAAATAAGAATGATAATAAAAACACTATAATAAAATCCCATTATGTAGGATTAGGGGATCTATTGGCAAAATTGGAATATAGCACATATAAGTATATTTTAATTAGTGTACAATTACCTGTAACCTGAAAAATTGTTGTATTTTTGTAAACTTAGAAT
>JAQMYM010004510.1:0-13186 GCA_030014255.1 Parauchenoglanis ngamensis | reverse complement strand
GTAAAGAGAAACAACAGTCCATCATTATCCAGTCTCTTTTAAAGTCATAAAAATAAAGAGATAATTGAATTAGAAGGCGTGTCCAAACTTTTGACCGGTAGTGTATATAAGAGAGCAGTTTTCAGACAACAAACATAATGAATGTTTTGCTGCAAAAAAAAAAAGACGCAAGTGTGAGAAAGTCTCCAGAAGAGCTGTGGCAGATGCTCAGTCAAACCTACAGCTCATTTCCTTATAAAACTGCACACACTGTACCTGGGAGTACTGCTGAAGCAAAAAAGCAAAGGGTCGTCTCACCAGATATCGTCTTTGTTTAGTTTATTACTGATTTACTATGTTGTGTGTGTGCAAGCAATCAGTTCCCAATTTGTCAGCTGATCAAAAAAGGAACATGATCAGAACACTTCCTCCATGTTATTCAGGATAATTATGTTTGTCATCTTTCAATTCAGTGGAAAAAGAAACACAACCGTCTTTTAAACATGCAGAGGAAAAGCAGCCACTGTGAGAATGCTATATATAAACTGTGATAAAAATTACTGCGGTGTGAAAATATAATATACAGGAGATCATACATCCCATACAGCGCACTCACTGCAACTGTGGGACGAGTTCCTGCTTTCTTTATGTTTATTTGTTTTAGCCAAATCAAATCAATCATGACGACTTGCATGCTGTAACTCCGTGACTGTTAGGCTGAGCATGCAGTCATGTGAAACAGAACATCCTCCTTCAATTCTGACTTTTTTATTAGTCAGGGCCTGAAGAACAATTATGAGGTCTTTACCAACTTCTATATACAAATAAACCAATGGATTTCAATGTGTCATCATCCCCAAAAAACTAAACCAAACCCTCCAACACTCAATAAGAGAGCGATTAGTACCCAGATGTTATTAAAACTATGTTGAAACTGTGAAACTATGTTGTAAAGAACGGGCCAGAATTTCCCCACACCATTACATCTAGTTATTATTGCTAAAGGTGGCTCTACATATTACTGAATTACAGGGTGCACTTATTTTCTGAATGTTGGTTGACTGTTTGGGAAAAACTGACTACACATTGAAATCTGCTGTGATTTTTTTTTTTTGCCATCACATTTGCTTGTTAATAGAAGACCACTCAATTATTATTTAGGCCCTGATCAATAAAAACCCAGGCAGTTGCTGTTCCCCATGACTGCATGTATGACCTTGTGGTGTGAAGATGCGCTAAGACATCCTGCTATCTCTGTGACCCCGTTTACACTTGGTATTAAAATGCGTCTCGGGCGATATGATCACAACCGGACAGGGCTAAAGACAAACGTGTAAACGACCTCCGAGACACATTCGCTCACACGTTGCCGACGCGTCTGTGACGCGGATGTGACGGGAAACTACGCCGTTAACGCTGGTTGTTTTGGTAGAAGCGACACGCTTATAAAAAAAACAAATGTAGAGGAGCACCGATGTACGTGGTTGGAGTGCAAGAAAATAGTGACGGTATGTTAGTTTTGCATTTTAATATAATTTTGCACAGGAACCTTTGACCTTCTAGCGGATGTGATGTAGGCAGTAACGAAATTTGAACAAAAGCCGACTGGACAGCTCGGAGACGCATCATAAACACAGGTGTAAACGCCGACGTGTCTCAGCTGCCCATTTGTGACCTGAATGCTCATTTTAAAACCAAGTGTAAACAGGGCCTATGTGTTTTTCGAGACACAATAGACCAGCCCAGACTCCATACACACTCCAGAGACGTAGCTGATCTGCAGATTCCTGCTTTCTGACTTCTGAAGGATTTACAGCACAAAACTGGCAGAACTTCTGTTTATTTCTCATTCAGTGGAAACATCGGTACAGCGTGGCGGGTCACACCCTGACGCAGACACGGGGATATTACAGGGGGCTTAGTAAGCGGAGGCGAGTATAAGAGTCTGATGATTAGGAGTCTCTCCTGGGCTTCAGGTGTCTCGTGCGGGCGAGTCTCAGTGATCCGACTTCTTCGGAGGGAAGAACGTGTACTCGACAGCCAGGGCCACTGCGAATGCGACGAATCCCATGCGAAATCCACGCAAGAGCACCTCGCGGAAGGTGACCGGTGGTCCGAAGCTGTACCTCCACGCTTCGTTCCTGCGCACACACACACACACACACACACACACACACACACACACACACAGCATTGCAGTTTTACTTTAGATGAAACGATCACCAAATATTCTCAAAAGTTGTGTCTGTGAAGTGAAAGTGATCCTGTTGCTCCAGAGCGTGAGTGTCATGAACGAATCAGCAGCGATTCAATGATGAATTGCGAAATTAACTTTCCCATTTCAATAACACACGACTATAAAAAACAAACAATGTGCTTCATGCTGGATATTAATGAAATTATTCTAACGGAGTCAAATCCGTTTGGCGCTGGAACACTCGCGTTAAACGAATGGAAAAAATGATTTTCATGACACGTTTCTGCAGCAAACAATGCAAGAAGGCTTCTTTTGACTCACCTTCACACTCAGAGAATACTCGCCGCCCGCATGGGACACACATTTGGCTTTTATTCACAGGTTTCACGGTGGGAGGATTACTGAGATTACTCACTGTTAAAGCGTTTCTCTGACCAAAGCACGCGCTCACTAATAATAATGATAATAACGCACCTCTAGAGCCAACCGCGGGGGGAAAAAGCACTCGGGCACGATGACATGCGGCGCACTTTCTGGAAATGACGAAGAAAGTAATCAGACTGACAGATCCGATCAACGGCGGCGCTGCGACGATCGGACGATTGCGATGGATGCGTTCAGACGGCATCGTTACTCACAACCCTGTTTCCGAACAAAGTTGGGACGGCGTGTGAAATGTAAATAACGACAGAATGCGATGGTTTACAAATCGTGTCGGACCCATCAAATTCAAAACCAGCATAGCAAAATAAATAAATAAATAATAATAAAAATTCTCAATTTCAACATCTGTCTTTGTTCCAGTTACAAACAGGTGAGGCGTTTAAATGGTTCGCAAATCATCGCATTTAATTACTTTGATGATGCTGATGTGATGTGTAAATACGCTTTGTGAGACTCAAACAGTCCTTATCTCGCTCGAGGATTAACACTCGGCCGTCGAAGGCTACGAACTCGGACGCCACATCACAGTGACGGAGTCGTCGTCATCGTCATGGTCAGGTACCGAACCAGAGGGCAGCCTGAGGTCGGCACTCCCGCTCCCACGGCGCAGCTCACCTTGCCCAGGGGTCCTTCAGTCCTCTCCGAGCGAGCCGCTGCTGAGTCAGCTCCAGAGGAGTGCCTTCCCATTTCCACGTCTTGTAGTCCGGCATGGACAGCTTGCTGTGGCCGTGATCGCCGCCCATTTCTGCTTCCTGCGGAAAAACACGTCACCACTGCCGTTTCTTTTAGATGTCACTCACTTATTAAAACTCTGCCCGACACCTGAAACGACTCTGACACGAACGTCCTCTTAACGACCGAGCAAACACGCTGTTCACCCCTGCTGATCAGGCGCGATTAAAAAAAAGAAAAACCCCGGAAGCATGTCGTATCTATTCCCAGTACACACTTGACTTGGTTCTGATTACACACATCTGATCACGAGGTTTTGCACAGGCGTGTGCGGTCCACGTCAGCTCGAGCGCACGCGGTCCTAAAAGCAGGAAGGGGACGTCCTAAGAAAAGGTGAAAATAGTTTAACTCCGTTTTAGTCTCTAATCTTCTTCTTGCAGTGCCTTCAAGTAATATGGGCAGAAAAAACAACAACAATGACGTGTATAAGAGGCACCAAAATCCAGGTTTTATTTATCAGCTGGATTTCCAATTTACCTGTAAACTATTAATAAGAATTGAATCTTAAAAGAATGGAAGAATAATATATCGACAGCTCAAGTTCATCTTCAGCTGAACCTAAAAGAGTGCTGAGTTACGAACCCTGAGGTCAGTTACTGAATAATGTCACAGGCATCTGATCAAACACCAAACCCTTGCAGAGCTCAGAAACTCTTCATTATTAGATCTTCTTAGTTTAAGCTCAATAGTATTAGTGCACAGTGTACAAACCCTGGGATGATCAGATGCTTGGTGTTTTCCTTCTTCTTCACTCTCACTGTGGATGATCAAAATAATACTAGTTATCCTCCAAACAAGCTACCCAGAAAGCCTGCTAACAACTAACTAACCCAACCCAAACTCCCTGAATAATCCTAAATCATCCTCAGTGCTGCTCACAGGACAGCTCTGAAGACAGGCATCCGTAGCTTAGCAAAGTGGCTAACAGTCATAACATCACAGGTCGTTTTTTCCTATGTGACAAAACCACTCACATTAACACCGTGACAATAATATTTAAGTGTACACGTGCACAAGAATGTTTATTTGCATTGGAAACCCTGACATGGCCAAAAAAATACAAACCTCTCTATGACCTCCAACACGGAATAACAGAGCGGCGGAGCGAACACAGCAACCGTGAGAGAAATCTGAATTCACTTCCGGTTCATAACGCAATAACAGAGTATCCGCTTCCGGTTATGAAAATATATTATACAATTTTGTTTGTCTCGTTCTCTCTATGTTCTCAAATTACAATTTACGGAAATTTGGTATGTTTCAAATCTGTAGTTTGAGGATTTTATTTTTTTGTACTATTATGTTGAAATAGTGTACCATCCGCGACCGGAAGTGAATCGGTAAATCAAAATAAATTACTACGTTATGTAATAGTATAAATAGTATCAAATAGTAAATAACAAACAGCACTACTATAAAGAGTTAAATAGTAAAAAAAAATACTACTATTGTGTTTTAAACGTGTTTTTTTTACTTTTATTTTTAAATAGTGTATATACACTCTTAGATGTTGCTATAGAAACGACAGAACATTTCAAAAACCACACACAAAATTTTTTTTAATTAAATGAATAATTATTAAAAAGAAAATATATAGCCTCTATATAGGCTACTTAATGTGTTTCATGTGACTCTATCTAAACAATCATTTATTTAACTATACTGTGTTTTTTCCCTGGAAATTACATTGATCTTAATTAATTTTAATTGGCCTTCATGTAAAATTGAACTAAAGACTTTCAAAGTTGCATCTGTGCACGTTTCAGATATGTAACTTCGACCATTAATATAAAAAATCCTCTACACTTCTTATGCCTGTCCCAGACCATTATGACTACACTTCTCCTTGAAATATATTCATAAAAAATACTTCATTAATATTATTACCATTCATTTGTGAATCCATCTAACATTTTGTGCTTGAAACGCAATCTCGTCCATTATAGATAATTTTTACATTTTAATACATTTTACAACATTATTCAACCCATCATATATCTCTTTTACCCAAATCATAGACTAACTTTTTTTTAATGCATAAATCCATAGTATGTCTACTAATAATGTCCTCATAGCATTGGCATGAATTCTCGATAACCACAGCTTCCATGCTTACATTAAACCACAAAACCCTGTCACTTTCAACCCTGTTTTCAGTCAGAATTCAGACACTGTCAGCAGAGACATTTTATAAAGTAAAATGACATATCGTTGTCTCAGATAGTTTACATTATTCTTAAAAATAATAACATTTAATTTTTTAAGCTTGGCTGGAAGGTGGAAGTCATATTTCTTATACATTGAGGAGAAAAAGTATTCAAACCCTTTTTTTTTTGTTATTTAACATACACTGTATGGGCAAACGTTTGTATATACCTGATCATCACAACCATATGTAGTTCTACAATTGTATAAAATGTCTTTGTAAGCTGTGGCTTTACAGTTTTCTTCACTGGAACTCATGGTTTGCTCTGAACTCAACTGAGCACATTCGGGATGAACTGAAACGCCAGCTTCATAACAGGTCTTCTCGCTCCAACATCAGTGTCTGACCTCGCTAATGCTTTTGTAGCTGAATGGGCAGAAATCCCTACAGCCACGCTCCAAAATCCAGTGGAAAGCCTTCTCAGAGGGCAAACAACTCAATATTCAATTTAGTATAATAGTTCAAGAATTCACTACTAATCATTCCTGGACACACAAGGTTTCACAGCACTCTCTAATTCAATTCAATGTTATTTATGTATATTATATATTATATTAACATTGTCACAAAGCAGCTTTAGAGAAATCCAGATTTTGTTTACATTTTTAATCAATTTTAAATTTATACCTAATGAGCAAGCCAGAGCTGATGGTGGCGAGGAAAAACTCCCCGAGGTGACATCAGGAAGAAACAAAGAGGAACCAGATAATGATAAGGAAAGTAAGACATTAAATAGACAGTCAACTGAAAAGAGCTGCAGGATGACCTGAAAACAGAAGGAACAACAGTTACACAGAGAAAAACAAGCAATAATCAACTCCTATGCTAAACAATGACAAATCAGAATGGAACAATTTACAGTACTTTGGGCTTTAGATGAAACAAAAACAGACTCCCTGGCAATAATTCAGCTCATCATATGTTAAGAAAAAAGGGTTGTAATTATGATCCCATGAACACCATACCTACAGTGAAGCATGGAGGTGGGAGCATCATGACATGGGGCTGCTCCTCAGCAGACTGGGGCATAGAATGTCACAAAAGAAACATGGATGGAGTGATGTAATGGGACGTATTAAAGACAATGTAATCTGCTCAGCCAATAAATTGACTCTGGGGAGGAGATGGATGTTTCAACAAGACAATGACCCCAAATATACAGCCAAAATAACTCAGGAAGGCCTTGCATCTCCTGCACCTTGTACAAGTCAAAATCTTGTACAACCCTGATTTTTTTTTTTTTTTTTTTTTTAAATCGAAAAATTGATGCTGTGTAAAACATCAATAAAAACAGATGCAATGATTTGCAAATCCTTACTCACCTAAATTCAATTGAATACGATACAAAGACAAGACGTTTAATGTTCAAACTGATAAACCTTATTGATTTTCGTAAATATAGTCATACTGAATTTGCTGCCTGCAACACGTTCCAAAAAAGTTAGGACAGGGGCATGTTTACCACCGTGTTACATCACATTTTTTAAACATATTTAACACTCAGTAAGCGTTTGGGAACTGAGAATGCTAATTTTTGAAGTTTTGAAAATGGAACGTTTTCCTATTCTTGCTTGATGCATGAGTTCAGTTGCTCAACAGTTCAGGGTCTCTGTTGTCATATTTTGCGCTTCATAATGCACCATGCACAGGTCTGGAGTGCAGGGAGGCCAGCCTAGTACCAACACTCTTTTATTACAAAGCAACGCTGCTGTAACATCTGGAATAAGCAGAGACACATCTATGACTACCTTCATAGATGTGCATGCTACCCATGCCATGGGCACTAACACCCCCTCTCCATACTGTCACAGATGCTGGCTTTTGAACTTTGCACTGATAACAATCTGGATGGTCCTTTTCCTCTTCAGCCCAGAGGACACGACGTCCATGACTTCCAAAAACAATCTGAAACATGGATTCATCAGACCACAGCACACTTCTTCATTTTGTGTCAGTCCATCTCAGATGAGCTCAGGCGCAGAGAAGTCGGTGTTTCTGGATGTTGCTGATGTATGGCTTTTGCTTTGCATTTGTAGATGCAGCGATGAACTATGTTTACCAGAAACGTTTTTCCAAAGTGTTCCCGAACCCATGTAATAACGTCCTTTATACAGTCACGTTGGTTTTTAATGCGGTGCCGTCTGAGGGCTCGAAGGTCACGGGCATTCCATGTTGGTTTGCAGCCTTGCCCCTTATGTGTGGAGATTTCTCCAGCTTCTCTTAATCTGTTGATGATAATATGAATTGTAGATGGTGAAATCTCTAAATTTCTTGTGATTGTATATTGAGAAACTGAAATGTTGAGAAATTGTAGGCTGGTGAAGCTCACCCCTCATCCTTGTTTGTGAACGACGATGTCCCAGTCATGATAATTTTACCTGTTTACCTGTGGAATGTTCCTAACACGTATTTTTCCAACAACTTTCCCAGTTTTTGTTGTCCCTGTCCCAACTTTTTTGGAACATGTTACAGGCATCATATTCAGAATGACTGTTTACTTTCAAAAAACAATAAAGTTGATCAGTTTGAACTGTAAATATCTTGCCTCTGTATTATATTTAATCAAATATAGGTCAAAAACGACTTGCAAATCATTGCATTCTATTTTTTATTTACATTTTACACTGCATTCCAACTTTTTTGTAATCGGGGTTGTAGACGGTGAAAGTGAAGACAATTTATCAATAGGTATGGGACAAACTTGACCCCCAATCCTGCAAAAAGCTAAGTACTTCTTACTTACAAATCTGTACAACAGCTTTGCAACAAAGTAGGCATATTGTGGTGTCTGAATACTATTTAATCCTATCAATTTTTAAACATATATTTATTTATATTCATGAATACATGCGGTTTTGTTTATATCTATACGTTCAAAGTCAAAAGACATTAAGTGTGTAAATTTGAAGTATATATATATATGCACGAGATGTATAATAAATAACAAAAACAAAAGTGTCCGAATACTTCGTTGCCCCACTGTATATATCAAAATGTATTTTTGATCATTATTGAGGTCCACATGATTCTGCTCTGCTTGTTGTACTGTATGATTAAACAGCAGTTTTGTCTCAAATTAAACATCAAGATGATCAAGTGTGGCCCAAACACCATTCCTCTAGGCCATGGTGCTACAAAAAACAAAGCAGAACTATATGAGACTACAAAGAACATTAGAACCAGAAATACAAGAGTTTAACCAATCTATGAGTTCAAGACTATGTATGATGTCATTACTGTTTTTTGTTTTTTTTTGTCCTCTTGAGTGTTGTTCACTGGCTTGTTCACGTGTTGTCAACATGATCTTCCTTATTTCAGTTGCCCTTTTTATAGTCATGGCCAATAATTTTCATCACCAAGATAAAGCTTAGTGCAGAGCCGCTCGGTTGCTAAGGCTAACAAGCTGTTTGCCACTGGCTAATCTTTGCACTGCTTACCTCACCAAACATTAACATGTTTTATAGTTTTTCAGAGGCGATGCTGTAAATGTTTTCTGAGCTGACAGGCTTACGCTATGTGAGGCCTAATGTCGTGTTTACAAGCCAACTGTGACACAGACACATTTCCTCCACGTACATCACGTGGTGTTTATTAGTCTACAAAAGACAAAGTTGATTCTGTATCACCGTTCTTTAATGGATAAAGAGATGTGATGTGCATGAAACTTAAACGCAAGTCGCAAACTGATAAGAAGACACTTCGGAAGTATCTAGAAGGTCTGTGAAAGCCATTGGCATGAAGTGTTGGTGAAGGTACAGATACATGGCCTTCAGCTCACACACACACACACACACACACACACACACACACACACACACACACACACACACACAGAAACACTGAAACAAATCTCTAATAGCTGTCGCTTTATTACTTCAGGAGCATGAAATGCAATATGAAATCTAATGACTTACATATTGCTTTATAATTTAGGAATGATTTGGCTTTCCTGGTTTTAAATTAATTGCAAATCAACTCATAGTCTCAAAGTTTAGCAGTAAATTATTCTTCTTTTTGGATTATAAACAACTATTTTTATTTATTGATTTTCAAGACAGAATAATTAGCATAAACAGCAGTCCCACAGCATTCAAGACCTTACACTAACTGTCCACTTTATTAGGAACACCTGTACACCTGCTCATCCATTCAGTTGCCTAATCAGCCAATCATTTGGCAGCTATGCAGTGCATAAAACTATGCAGATACAGGTCAAGAGCTTCAGGTAATGTTCACATCAAATATCAGAATGGGGGGGAAATGTGATCTGTATGACTTTAACCGTGGCATGGTTGTTTGTGCCAGATGCGCTGGTTTGAGTATTTCAGAAACTACTGATCTCCTGGGATTTTCGCACAGGACACTCTCTAGAGTTTGAACTCAGTTTCAGTCAGACTGTGCCATTGTACATGGCTGTTCATGGCTGACAGGAGTGGAACCTGATGTGGGATTCTGCTTTTGATGTTCATCCATCTCAAGATTTGGCATCTTGCACATTCTGAGCTGCTTTTCATCTCACCATAGTTATTTTTATTATGGTAACCTACCAGTTAGCTTGAAATATGTTGTGTCTTCAATATATCTTCATATGTAGTGTCATCAAACAACGACTAAAGGCCTACCTCTTTCGTAAGTACTAGGACTAGCACTTCATTTATTCTTCACTTTAAAAAAAAACTTTCTGGATTACTTGCCAACAGAGTATTAATGCGATGGTACTCTTAGCCCAGGTCCTAGTGAACCAGTGTCAGAATATATTTACTGATAGAGACTTCAATGCACTTATGTAAGTTACTCTGGATAAGGGCGTCTGCACAATGCTGTATATATAAATGTAAAATGTAAATGAAATACTCTGGCTATTCTCCTCTGATCTCTCTTATCAAGTAGGTGTTTCCATCTGCAGATCTGTTGCTCACTGGATGCTTTGTTGTTTTTGTTGTTTGCACCATTCTGTGTAAGCCCTAGAGACGGTTATGCAGGAAAATCCCAGGGGATTTCTGAAACACTCGAACCAGCCCATCTAGCACCAGCAAACATTCCGTAGTCAAAGTCACTACGTGATTGGCTATTGGATACATGCATGAATCTAGATTTAGATCTTTGAGGGTTGAAGAAGCTCAATGAAACCTATTCAGTTAATCCTGCTCAGTTATCCAGATAACATGTTTTATTCCTTTATGAGCTGCATTGTTATTTGAAGCCATGTTATTTTTCGACATGGTTTTCAACTTTGATAGGAAGAAATAGTGACACACCCGAGTGTCCAGTTCCTGCCTCACACACTCCGCTTCAGTAAACACAACGAATCTCATCCTCATGACATCAAACTCATTTTCTGTGCAATACGCAATGTCCTGTGCATATTGCCTAATAATCATGTGCTTACAATGTACAATATGGACATAACCAGCATGTGTGTAATGTGCCCCAGTGGAGAGAGTGGACAGTATAATGGTACTTTGGTGTCCACATAACGCTGGACCTGTCATTGTCCTGTCACATTAACACTCAAGTGAAGAAGGCCTGTCAGTCTACCTTAGACAATTAAGTGACTTTAAACTGCCCTCTTTGTTGCCATGGAGCTTCTGTACCCTCACCATCACCAAGAGCATCCTGATAGGAAGCATCACAGCCTGGTTTGGGAACAGCACTAAGAAGGATTGGCGGGCTCTCTAGAGGGTGGTGCAATCAGCTGAGCATACCATCCATGCTGAGCACCATGACCTGCAGTCTATCTACAGCAAGCAGTGCTGGACCAAGGCCAGGAAGATAGTGAAGCACCTCAGCCATCTGAACAGTGGATGCTTCTCTCTGGTGCAGTCAGTGAAGCACTTGAAAGGAAGCACTGAAGGTCAACACAGAGAGATTGAGGAGGAGCGTCTTCCCACAGGTCATTTGGGCCCTCAACCAGGACAACACCTAGGACTAGACCTTGGAATTGTTTGCACAACACCAACATTGCCAGTTAATATCTGTATTACCCCCAGCTTTTACACTGCAACTTCCTCAGTCCGATGTTAAATAGCATTGTATTGGACATATAACTGGAGTTGTTCGCACTTTATTCCACATATATGTTCCATACTTTTTCTGCCATCTGTCTTTTTGTCATGTCAGCACTGGAATCCACCCAAAACTCCACTTTTGCTCACACTCACCCATGCACACTTGTTCCCAATCACCCACACACCCTATACAAAGACTGACTCTCACAATGGCCCTAAAAAGCATCTTTTGCGATTGGATCACAATGGAGACACAATGGAGACACATCGCCATTTACACCTGTGTCTATCATGTGTTTCCAAGATGTCCAGATAAACACTTGTGATCAGATTTTTTTACTACTGCCTCCCGTTACAGCCTTGATGGAGATGCATCTGGACATATTAGCATTTACACAGCAAAAGATATGCGATCAAATGCATCCCATCCGACCTCATCAAGAGGTTTGAGTGAATGTGTCTTGAATCTGTCATTTACACTTGTATTTAGTGCTGTTCCACTGTGATCCAATCACCCAAGATGCATTTTAAAACCAAGTGTAAAACTCTTCATGAAATAAGTCAGTCTGTTTGTCTGGCATGTCACGATATTTTAGTTTTGATCCTGCCTTGTTTTCATATTTTTGGATTTTATGTTCTGCTTGCTAACCGCCTGACCATAAGCCTGTACCTGATTCATGAGTCTGTGTTACGATTTGAAACTATTTGCCTAAAACTATTTGGGTTTTTTAACCTGCATTTGCATTTGTTTCCAACTCGGTCGTCTGACACTTTTACATCCTTTATATTACATTGTTATATTTATCCTTTTCTATATCTATGGAAGTAAATTCTGTTTTTATGTAAATTCTATTTTTATGTCACTGTAAAAGGCATGTCACTACGACAGTCATAAAAAAATTTCATTGCACATCATACTGTATATATTTGACCAATAAAATGAATTTGAATTTGAATTTGAATTTAATGTATTAAAATGTAGCAATGTTAAACTGGGATAGTGAGAACCATACAATATGGCAGTGACATCCAGGATGATGGATATGTTTGTCCTGCTTGTGGAAACCACCTCCATTCGGTCTGCCCCTGAGAAATAGACGTTAGTATGAAAGGTGGGTCAAACAACAAACAGTATCCAAGGCTGAGCTTTGCATGGATTTTAAGAAATGTTTGAATTTTTTATTTACTGTATGCTGTCAGTTATCAGGTAGAATTTCATAAAATGATTAATTGTTTGAGCAATACTCAGAATTACAGTTCTCCATGTTCAATTTCTTAATCTCTATCTTAAAACATCTCTAGTGTCAGTGTGGTCACTACAGATAAGAATTTCGACACGGTTCCTTTCACAGAGGAAATGATTTGCCATTGAAGTCATAGTCTAACTCTACCATATATTTATATTTCATATAACACAAATTCAATATTGTAACTATTTCACACACACACACACACACACACACACACACACACACACATACATACATATATATGGTCTCCCACAACATTTAAGCTTGTAAACCCATTATCCATCCATCCATTGTCTATACCGCTTTATCCATCTGGGTCGCGGGGAAGCTGGAGCCAATCCCAGCATCTTCGGGCGAGAGGCGGGGTACA
>JAQMYM010004509.1:0-13187 GCA_030014255.1 Parauchenoglanis ngamensis | reverse complement strand
GGTTGTGTCTCGGTGGCACAAGTGCAACCTTTGTACTTCTGTTGCCTTATATGTAGCACCAGGATCCTTTGGGAAACATTATCTCATTTCACTGTACACTGTACCACATGTATACGGTAAATGACAATAAAAGTCAAATAGTAATAATGATTTCAAGGTTCAGTCAGTAAAGTTGTTAAAGCAGTACAGTCATGGCAGTGTCAGTGTTCATCCTGTATTCAGTCCAGTGTTTCTGATTAACACCATACAGCAGCAGGTGGGTCTGGAGTGGGACGCTGAGTTTAATACACTCCCCTTATTCACTGTACACATTTCCTGTTTGTGTGTGTAAATATTGGTGTATATGTTACCCACGTCACCGGGTGTAGAGTTTGCTGTCATTTTTGATGGTGGGAATTTTCTCTGTGTGTTTGTTTTATCAGGGAGACGAGTGAAACTGAGCGTCACTTGTTCATCACTTTGTTTGGTAATGAAACTATGCGACCTGAATGAGAACGCTCAGATCGGAATTCATGTGGCTTTTACCTATACGCATGCGCTGAGTGCTGATAGTGTCGTCATCAGCCAGCACGGTGTTCTTTTGATTTGTGCTACCTCTCAAGATATGCTATAGCGGTTGCATGTTCGGTTTAAAGTTATGGTTTTCATAACTGTTAGGATTAAGATTATGGTTTAGAGATTAGCTCCATAACATCTAGTAATGTACCTTCAGCATTCAAAAGAACTAGGATTATTCCCATCGTGAAGAAAGCCTCTTTGGATCCCTCAGACATCAGCAACTACCGAAAATGGATGGCAGCTCATCAGCTGAAACTCAACCCCAGCAAAACTGAACTGCTATCAATCCCAGCTGATTCATCCCCACATCAGGATCTTGCGATATCCCTGGAAAACTCTTTGATCTCTCCTTCGGTCACTGCACGTAACCTTGGGGTAACTATGGACAATCACCTATCTTTTTCCTCTCATATTGCTAATCTTTCATGCTCATGCTGACCACCTGCCCACTGGATCCTATTCCTTCCACAATGCTCCAGACCATCTCTCAAGACCTTATCTCCTTCATCACCACCATCATAAATAGCCCCATAACATCTGGTAATGTACCTTCAGCATTCAAAAGAGCAAGGGTTATTCACATCTTGAAGAAACTCACTCTGGATCCCTCAGACATCAGCAACTATCGACTAATATCACTTCTCTTTTCTTACTAAAATTCTTGAACGCACTGTCTACGATCAACTGTCTCTCTATCTCTCGGAGAATGGCCTTCAGGATCCTAATCTGGTTTCAAAGCGGCACATTCTACAGAGACTGCCCTTTTGGCTGTCACTGAGAAGATACATGCTGCTAAATCGTCCGAACAGTCATCAGTCCTCATCCTCCTCGACCTTTCGGCAGCGTTTGACAGAGTCAACCGCAAGAATCTATTGTCAATTCTTAGGAGTCTTGGTATTTGTGGCTCAGCATGGCAATGGCTCGCTTCCCACCTAAAAGGCTGGTCATATCAGGTGACATGGAAGGGATCCACATCATCTCCATGCAGGCTCTTCACTGGTGTACCTCAGGGCTCGGTACTTGGCCCTCTTCTGCTTTTCATCTATTTTAGAACTCTTGGGGAGGTAATATCCTCACATGGGTTCTCATACCACTGCTATGCAGATGACGCGCAACTAATCCTCTCTTTTCCTCCCTCAGACACTAATGTTTGTGCCCAGATCTCTGCATGTCTGGCAGATATCTCATCATGGATGGCCGCTCATCAGTTGAAACTCATCCCCAGCAAAACTGAACTTCTATTCATCCCAGCTGATTCATCCCCACATCAGGATCTTGTGTTCTCCCTGGACAACTCTTTGATCTCTCCTTCGGTCACTGCACGTAACCTTGGGGTAACTATGGACAATCACCTATCTTTTTCTTCTCATATTGCTAATCTTTCACGCTCATGCCGATTTCTCCTCTTCAACATCAGAAGGATCCGTCCATTTCTTTCCACACAGGCCACTCAGATACTTGTTCAGTCCCTTGTCATCTCGAGACTAGACTACTGTAACACACTTCTAGCAGGTCTGCCTCTGAGCGCCATTCGACCCTTGCAATTGATCCAGAATGCAGCTGCACGACTCGTTTTCAACCTTCTCCCACACCTCCCTTCATTAGCTTCCCGTAGCTGCTCGCACCAGATAATGGAACGGACCAGCCAAAATTGACCAGCACCCTCCTACCTCAAAGCACTTATCACACCCCGCACTGTACCGTGCTCCCTCTAATCCTCCAGCACTGCTCGACTCGTTCCCTCAAGGTACAAGGAAGACATGCATCTAAACTCTTCTCTGTTTTGGCACCTAGGTGGTGGAATTAACTTCCCCTAGATGTCCGAACAGCTGAGTCAATGAGTGTCTTCAAATGAAGACTAAAGACCTACCTCTTTCTTGGACTCGCACTTATTTATTCTTCAATTAAAAAAAAAAACTTTCTGTATTATTTGCAAACAGTTTTTAGCGTGATAGTATTCTTAGCCCATGTCCTAGTGAGCCAGTATCAGAATATATTTACTGATGGAGACTTCAAAGCACTTATGTAAGTCGCTCTGGATATGGGCGTCTGCCAAATGCTGTAAATGTAAATGTAATTATAATGATGTGGAGCCTTATTTGCTCAAACAGCTGTAACTCACGAGTGCTTATGCAGATTTGCATATTCATGTACAGGAAAAGAGTTTGTGGTTATATGTGAAGCTTGGGGTAGTGCTAAGGTCAGATTATGGAACTGAAATTCAGCATCGTGCATCTATGTGCTAAGGGGATTTATGGCAGTGGAAGATCAGTGGTTAAGTCTCTGGATTACTGATCAGAAGGTCAGGAGTTCAAGCCCCAATACCACTAAGCTGCCACTTTTGGGGCCCTTGACCCTCTCTGCTCCAGGGGCACTATATCATGGCTAAGACGCTGCACTCTGACCCCAACGTCCCTACAAGCTGGTATATGTGAAGAAAATTTCACTGTGACAAAAAAGGCATTGTCTTTCATGTCCAAACACTCATATACACACACACTGTCCACTTTATTAGGAACACCTGTTCACATACACAGCCATGAAGTTATGTAATCAGCATGTGGCAGCATCTCAATGCGATAAATCATGCAGATACAGGTCAAAACCTTCAGGTAATGTTCATATCAAACATCAGAATTAAGATAAAATGTAGTCACTGTGATCTTCATTGTGGCATAGCTGTTAGTACCAGATAGGCTAGTTTGATTATTTCAGAAACTACTGATCTCCTGGGATTTTCACGTACAACATTCTCTAGAGTTTACACAGAATGATGCTAAAAACAAAAACATCCTGTGAGCAGATGGTCTGCAGTCTGAAACACCTTGTTGGTGAGAGAGATTAGAAGAGAATGACCAGACTGGTTTGAGCTGAAAGGATGTCTATAGTAACTCAAATACGCACTCTTTACAATTGTGGTGAGCATAAAAGCATCTCAGAACACACATCATCAAACATTGAGGTTGATGGGCTACAACAGCAGAAGACCACATCATGTTCCACTCTTTTCTGCTAAGAACAAGTATCTGAGGCTTCTTGTACAGTCTTGTACACTTACATCACTCATGGTTCCATTTGTGCAGAGACCCTGAAGCAGGAGCTAAAAAAAAAAAAGTCCCTGAAAATGGTGTTCTAAGAACTATGGTTGTCCTTAGTTCTTGGAGTGTGGGTGCCTATGTTCTTTGGATAAGATGTAGTTTCGATGTAATCATAGCTTCTGGTTCTTGCATTCTGTTGCAATCTAAAATAACTGGAGCTTGTTTATGCACCTAGTGGAACATCGAGATAGCAAGGCTTTGCAATTATCCAACCTAAAGGTAACGAAAATGTGAACTTGTTCTTCTGCACCATGTAGTGAAGACATGTTTCTTATTAGCAGTATTTCTGCAATGAAAGTAGCGCTGTTATCGGTGGGCAGTCAAACAGCATTGTGGGTTATGTAGGAAACCATTAACGAAAATGAAACTTGAAAGAATTTTAAGCCAAACAAATGTCAGAATTGATTAATTATTTAAAAGAAAAGAAAAGTAAATAATGTTTTACACCATTAAGGAGCACATGCTCTTCATACACCCACCCTGTGTAGGTGTTCCTTATTAAGTGGACGATGAGGGTAAATATTGATATGCAAGTTGTTCAGGGTGGATTTTTTCCTTTAAATACCATTAGGTCATAACACGTTTTCAGCTATATCCACAAATGTGCCTAGATCTTGCAGAATTTATGATGTACATTTCTGATGCAGGTTATATCAAAGATTTTCCATACCTGTGAATGGATATTTCACATTTTTTTTCTAACACTCTCTAAGCATACCAACAAAAAGGTTTGTGTCGCAAAATACTGGCACATTATATTGAACGTTCCATTTTCCACTGTTTGGAATTTTAATTATTCTGTGTAGCATGAGTGTTCAATGAAGCCTACATTTTTATCCAATTTCCCAAAATTTTGACATATTCCTTGATTTGCCTTTCTTGAGTGTATCTGTAGATGAAACAACATTATGGCCTAGCTTGGTGTTTGCATGGACTAAACCTAACTTCTGGTATATAAAACTCTTAATTTGAACTAGACACATCTTTTTGTCTGTTTCTATCTCCAGGGCAATAATGATGATGTGATTCTGTCCTGCTGCCTGCATTATTGTCAAGACAATGCAAAGGATTTTATGTCTGCTCAGAGAGGTGAGAAATGGGTTCCCTTTAACTAAGCCAGCTTCAACACTTCTGTGAAAATACAGTGCCTTGCAAAAGTATTCATTCCCCTTCAAAGTAGTCATAATTTTCTGCATGACAAAAGATTTGTACACAATTTGTAATTCAATATTTTTCATGTAAATTCTTATGCTATAACAATACATTTCTGAAGTTAAAATAAACCGTCTTTTGTAGATATTTAACTGAAGAAGAAAAACTCAAAATTTATTGTTTGCATAAATAAACCCCTGTGATTTGGAAGCTCCAGGTTTATACAAATGACACATTAATCACAAATGACACAAATGTGACAGTTATTTGTCCATAACAAACAAGAAACAAGTCATTTCATAAGAAGGTACACATAAATGCAAGTACAGTATTTTCTCTAAAGCATGAGAAATATGTGATGAGGTTTATGGTCACATGAGACCAAACATTTTTGGCCAGATTTCAAAGTGTTGTATTAGACTAACACTGCCCATGCCTCAAGAAACACCATACCTGCTGTGAAATATGGTGATGGTACAATCATGCTATGTGGATGCTTCTCATCTGCTGGAACTGGAAATTTTCTGTTCAAGGGAATATGGATGGATACACATACCGCATTATATTGTGGCACTATTTGAAAACTGCTATCCAGAGGTGCCATCCCACCAACCTAGAGGATCTCTCTGAATTCTGCCAAGAAGAATGGAGAAGAATAACTCTTAAACCATGAGCAAGACTGACACGTACTTACCCCAAAAGAATTAAGGCTGTTATTGTAGCAAAAAGGTTCTTTACAAAGCTGTTAATGTGAGGAGTTGAATACTTATGCAAACAATAAATTGAGTTTTCCTTCTTCAATTAAATATCTACAAAAGAAAGATATTTAAAAGAAAGATAACAAAAAGATATGCCATACGAGATCACATTAAAAATACTGAATGGAAAAATGTGTATAAATCTTTTGCCTTGCAGAACATTATGATGACTTTCAATGGTCTTGAATACTTTTGCAGGCCACTGTATGGGTTTGATTTGTATGGAGCCCCCGAAGTGACATGGGGGGGGTGATCTTTGATCTTTTACAATCAAACCTTAAGTTAAGATTAACAGCTTCCTCTGAAACATTACAAATGTGATGGTAACATCGTTTCATCAAACATGATAGTAATGCTTTTGTTTTCAACAGTGCTCCTTTCAGTACAGTTCAGTCACGAGAAGGAATGTACTTACTATTTTTGAGATATTGTTGAATTATAGTATATAGTATATCTATTGTATCTAGAATATCTAGTATAAGGGCGCGTGCCAAATGAAGCCCCGCATCGAGGCGCGTGTCGTTTAAAGAGAAAATCACGTGACCGAAGATGAACGAAGCCTCGGTTTGTTTGGTAGCCTACATGTCAGTGTCATTCCATGAATGAGTTTTTATTTTTTATTTTTTAATTAGGGGGCATTTTAGTGCACAACACTGGTACCGTGAAGCTGCCAAGAGTACGGCACTTGGTTGCTAATGAATTCAGAGGGCTACTATGTATAGCCTACGCTTTGCAGCGAGTGTGTCCCCTTGCGTTAAGTATTCTCTTTAGATGTCTTTCACTTATGAGAAAACCGTGCCTACTGCAAAACGTTGATTTAATGTCTTATATTTTAGCCCAATTTCAAAATAAAACTCCATGAACCTTTCCCACGGGTATGGGGTGTCCAATATATGTTGCCGAACTGACCCGGAAGCACATCGCCAAGAACGAAAGCATACAGTGTTTCCCGGGATCCCAAGAACCCCCCCCCGCCCAATTTTTTTCCCCTCATGTCACTTCGGGGGTGCCGTAGATTTCAGAGGATGTTGTGTTTCCTGTATGTGTTTTATTCTAGAGAAGTGTGTTGAAATGTTTTTCCTTTATTGGCATATCTAAAACTGATTATTGTATTTTCTGTCAGACGGGCCAGTTCGCCTGCACAGGGAAGTGGTTTTGCTCACTGATGACCGTAATTTGCGTGTGAAAGCTCTAACCCGGAATGTCCCAGTTCGAGACATCCCTACCTTCCTGAGCTGGGCTAAAGTAGGCTGAACTAAGGGTATAGACTTCTTGCTGTAAAACGATGCTCATCCTCCACTGCAACAGAGTAGAGAGCAAGAGCAAGAATGTGGCACAGAGACAGCAAAAGAGGGAGTATGTTTGTATGAAAGAGGAAATCAGAAGCTTTATCACTAACAAAAAAAGCAAAGAAGTGAGGAATTAATTCATTTTTAAGGAGATGAGTTTTATATCCTCTTAATAACAATGCATTGAGAGTAGCAGGAGAGTATTTGAGATGGTCAGATAGGCTGAGCTGACCAGGGGCCTGTGTGTGTGTGTGTGTGTGTGTGTGTGTGTGTGTGTGTGTGTGTGTGTGAGACAGAAAAAATGGCTACAGTATACATGTAAGCTTTCAATATTGTACATTAAGTAGTTCGAAGGAGGAGAGGTGGGACAGAGATCTGTAAAAGCACATTTGATATAGGAATCTTCCTGGATGTGATCATATTGGTCATCCACTGACAACTATTGTTAAGATCCACTTTGTGTTTATGTGACTGGTTCAGGGCAGAGATAAACAGGACACGTTTTGTTTCAATGTCATCTATTGTTCCTGTTCGGTGGCCTGCAAGGCCTTGAAGACATGACATTTTAAAAAAATTTCACATTTGCTTTAAGCTTGTTTTTACACATATACACATACACAAATAGTGCACCTACCACAGTTATTTCATATTTCACCTGCTTAGGTAATATATGAGGGGCTTCTGCTTTGACCACCTCATACACATTTATGATAAAGCAAAAAAAAATTTTTTTTAAGATTTCACAGAAACATTTCTTTTTTTCTCTCACAAGCATTGATCCAAAAACTTCACACTTAAACATTATCTTATGTTCAGCCGGAAATCACAATAAACTCTCAATGCTCAACTAATTATGTTCTTTATCAGTATGTTTTAAATTGATAACCACAGGCTTGTGATTATTTTGCAATGTACATAGCTGTGAGTGACACTTTTTTAGCAGCTGTATGATAAAAATGTTTCATAACATGACTTTTGCCTCAGCCACAAGAACTGAGAGAATGTCACAAAACAATTGCCTTAGAATGTGATGTTTTGCAGTACCCTCAATAGTGTAAGAAAGTTTCATGTGACCTGATATTTCAGTTTTGTGGGCTCAGTGTTCTTGAACATAGTTTCTTCTTTATCATCTATGGGCAGCCTCTCGTTGCCTTTAACCATATGACTATTTTTCTCATTTTGGTTTAATAAATCTTTTGAAATCTTGATGCTTTGTCCTTGGTTTTGTATAATGCTTCAATTTAAACATAGAATGTCCAATAGGACACTTGATCTTTGACACTTGTCAAAGATATATTCACTGTTGGTACTGAAAATTATTCACTCAGATGGAAACTTCATTCACTGTCTATAAATTAAGATTAAAGAATCAGTCAAAATGTTTGAAAATAAGCAGGTTGATGCAGAGAAGGAAATATCAGTCACTTCAGTAGTGAAAGAAAAATAGCACAAGTTTGTTCTTAAAATAGTACAAATATAAAAATATTAAAATATGAAGTACATAATTACCATCATGTAATCTACAAAATATGCTAAAATTAAATTCAGATAGACATGAAAATGTCTATGCAAACATTGTTTAGACAGTTAAATATTACATCATGAACCTAAACCAACCTGCAGGTATGTAAACAAACATAATGTATTGTATTATTTCTTAATACAAAAAAGGAAAAATACAAATCAGGTAAGCAGGTCCTTGAAAAACATTTGGTATATGACACCAGTAACATTTGAAAATGCAAGGTTAGCTAGATTTGCAATTCCTGAAGGAAGTATGCTAATGCTTTGGTGGTCCTAGTTTTGAGTTTATAGGAGCAGTTTGTCATTAAAAAATTAACTAAAGCTACTGGGAGGAAAAGCAAGGTATGGGGGGAAAAAAAAAAACAAAGTGACCGTATGATTTATGGTATGCAATGGTATGAGTATGGTATGAAAAGTGCTTTGTAGTATTGCTCAGAACATATCCGGTAGGTTTGACGTTTGACCTTCAAAATACTTTTGAAGGTATTATTTAGGAAACTGTCTGTGTGGGAGCAGTTTGAAAAAATTCCCATTCAAAGACTATGAAAAAATGGACGGATAGGGGAATAAAAAAAGAGGGATGCGGGTAGAATATCAAAATGAAGATAACAGCTGAAGTGTTGTTTTCAAAACCTACGTAAAAAATTCTGAACAAAGTTTCTACAATAATTAGTTCAAGCTGAATTAATCGAAGAAATTGGTAAGAAGAATATAAAAAGACAATAATAAGAAGCCTCGGGTTAACAATATAATGTATTGCTTTGCAAGCACTATAATATTTATCATTGAGATTCTGAAGGTTTATAGTATTGATCAAAATCATGTAACACAAGTTGACCACTCGTACTGAATCTAACGTATTGTCAGGTCAACCTCACTTATTTTAGGCTACAAAGGTAAACAAGATTGTTGAGTATTTATTCATGCAATTATCTAATCATCAGAGCAGTGCAAAAAAGATCATGCAGATACAGGCCAATAGCTTTGGGGAACGTTCACCATCAATCATCAGAATGGGGTAAAAAATGTAATCGCAGTAATTTTGACCATGGCATGATTGTTGGTGCCAGACAGGCTGGTTTGGGTTTTTTTTTTACTGCTGATCTTTTGCACAACAGTCTCTAGTTTTCTCAGAATGCTGCAATAAGGAAAAACATCCAGTGACCAGCAGTTCTTCGGACACACCTTGTTGATGAGCGAGGTCAACAGAGAAAGGCCAGACTGGTTCAAGCTGACAAAGTTAACTCAGTATCTGAGATAACTACAGCTGTACAATTGTGGTAAGAAGAAAAGCATCTCAGAATGCACAACAGAACGAACCTTGAGGCAGATGGGCTACAACAGCAGAAGACAACATCGAGTTCCAAGTACAGAAACCTGAGGTGCCAGTGGGCACAGGCTCACAGAAACTGGACAGTTGAAGAATAGAAAAGCATAGACTGGTCTGATGAATCTCAGTTTTTGCTGAGGCACATAAATGGTAGATTTAGCATTTGACATTAACACCATGAATCCATGGAGCCAACCTGCCTTCTGTCAAGAGTCTAGGTTTGAATCACTCGAATGCCACAGCTTATTTGAGTATTGTTACTGACAATACTTTATTGAATTTGCCATCTTTCTGCAATTTCTGTATTGCTGAATAAAATTATGCAATTTATTCAGTTTTGAGCGGATAATGGAACAATGTTTCATTTTACAATTGCAACTCAAACTTTTTAAATAAAATCAGTTGTAGAATTATTGGCACCCTTGTTGAAAAATGGGCAAAGAGATTTGTATGCTTTTAGCTTCATTCATTCATTCATTCATTTTTTTCTGCAAACAATGTCTCACATTGAAAATATAAGAAATCTAACCTTTAATTGAAGTATTTTTTTTCTTAGAAAATTTAGAACCCTTATAAAAAATATATAGTCCCCTCCAAAAGTATTGAAATGGCAAAGCCAATTCCTTTGTGTTTGCTATATATGAAGATTTTTGGTTTGAGTTCCAAAGAAGGATATGAGATGATAGATCAGAATTTCAGGTTTTATTTATCTAGATGTGTTAAACTTAGTGCATGGCACCTTTCGTGACAGACCACCCAATATTTAAATGATCAAAATAATTGGTGAAGTAAATAATGCTTCATAATTGATTGCATATCCCTTGCTTGCAATAACTACATCAAGCTGTTGCATTCTTTATTTGTGGTTCTTTTCCAGGCTTGTGCTACATTCTTTCAGTTATTTTGGAGGGGTTTCTCCTCCACATGGTTGGTTTTGGATGGTTTTAGACTGGCAAAGTCAATCACCAGACCTTAATACAATTAAATATGCATTTCATTGCTGCATGATGAAGTTCCCTCAAATAAAATTACATGAATTTCTCTGTAAATTGGCTGACAATGTTTCTGTAGACTAATTCATTCATTCTGCTACTACCATTATGAGTTGACATTATCACTAAAGATTATTTTGCCTTTCCCAGAAGCAGCCAAGCAAGGCCAAGCCATGACACTTCTTCGAGTGTGCTTGAACAATGGGCTTTTGGACATTACCATCACTTGGGAGAGGTTAATCTTGGTTAATCTGGCCTTCCAATTCTTAGTGCTGATGGGTGGTTGCATTTTGTAGTATAGTCTCCATATTTCTGCTCTTGAAGTCTTCTTCAAATGGTGAACAGTGATACCTACACCTCTGCCCTGTGAAGGTAGTTGATGTCACCAACTCATTGTTTCTGTGTTTTTCTTCACGTATTTCATAATGTTTCTGTTATCGGCTGCTTTTGTTTTCCTTGGCCGACCTGTCCAATGTCTGGTTGTTAGTACACCAGTGTATTTTTTTTTTCTTTTTCAGGACATTTCAAATTGTTATATTGGCTATTCACAAGGCTTGTGTAATGGCTCCGATTTTTTCCATCTTTTCTCAGCTTCAAAATGGTTTACTTTTCTCCCATAGACAGCTCTCTGGTCTTCATGGACTCCATTTTTAACAACAAACACAGACTTCATGGGAGAAAGCCAGGGCTTAAACCAAGAATAGACAAGAGGGCAGGTGTGGCTGCAGTGTTTTATTGCACACCAAATAAGAGGTACACTTGATGGTAGATTGGACACCAAAATGAACTGATTAAACAATTAGAATCAGGTGTGGCTTCTGCTCAGTTAGAACGAAAGCCTGTAGCTTTATGTAACTGAAACGTTCTCATTTATATTTTACTTTTCTAAATTTTCCTTAGTATTTAGGATTTTTTAAGCCGTCCCCCATGAGCAGTGAAACAGGGAATATAATGAAGTGACTCAGAGGCCAAACTCCCTTAATCATTCATCAAAATGTTGAATAATGGAGAATACATAAATGAAATGATACAAAAATGTGTTAACCTTCATAAGTAAGGCAATGGCTATAAAATAGCTTCACACAAAAGAAAGCCTATATCCTGTTAGAGCAATAATAAAGAATCTTGGAACAGCCAGAGCTATAATGACCCTGCCTGAAAGAGGACACGTGTCTTTTTTTTTTTTTTTCTTTAAAACACTCCCCACAAAAACAGTTCAAGGACCACAGAATCATGACTGACCTAAGCCCCACTGAAAGCTTGTGGAGTGAGCTAAAGAAAAGAATTTATAAGAAGAGCTCTGGAGGATCTGAAGAGATTCTGTACTGAGACATTGTCTCAGCAATCTCCAAGTATCATGGGAGAACACACATGCGCTGTTAAGTGGGTAAAGGGAGGTTATACAGATATATAAGTAGTATATACAAGTAGTAAATGCCAATACATCTGGTTTTGTTGCAAAGACATTGTTCAAACCCTTTCTTATCCATCTTTATTAAATATTCTTATGCTTGTAGAACTATGTGTATTTCCCACATTTAGGTCAGACAAACAAGCTGAGGACGACATGCATTTGGGAGATGATGGAGCTGGTACAACTGCATAGTATCATGTTACATTTGAAGTCACACACACCACTCATTAGGTCCATTCCAACTGAATACTAAATGAAACTACAAATACTGTACACCACACATATGATTTTGTATATATAACTGATGTGGATGTAACTAATAAACTCAGTGTAAATAAAAGCATTGCATTTCAGTAATATTCTAGTATTTTAAATATCTGCAATCTAATGTTTAATCCTGCAAAATAATACCTGAGTTAAATGTGCAATAGCTGGTAGCTAACTAATAAAATCCCAATATAAATGCAAAGCATCAGCCCAAATATTAGGTGTAATTGTGTAATAAAACTGGAGAATTTAGTCAAAGCTCCAGTATGGACAGTGGAAACATTATTGGGTGAGCATTAAATGTGTGATAAGTTCAGAGCATGTATATTTTCTATATGGGTTAACTGGGTACCAGTTTCACATGACAGGAAGATGCAGCTTAAAGTCCTGAGACCCCACTGTCCTCATCTGAAGACATCACATTTTCTTCCAACTACGTTGTGTATATATCCTTGAACAATCCTCATGTAAGGACCATTGGGGTATTGCTCTATTACCTGTTTGAAGACATTGACCAAGTTCAATAGTTATCAAGTGCTAAGAAACAGAAACACTGATGAGAAATTACAAGGCACACAACATTAGAGTTTGGGTCTCAGGAGGCTACAGCAGGTCTTTTGGTTCTGTAGACTGTTGGATGAAGTCTTTAAAAGAGGAGTGGAATGCACCTATGTGATCAGAATAATCTCATTCGAGGGACTATGGGAAAAGTCCGTTAGAAGGTACCATCAATTCAATTCAATTCAATTTTATTTGTATAGTGCTTTTAACAACAGACATTGTCTCAAAGCAGCTTCACAAAAGT
>JAQMYM010004508.1:0-13188 GCA_030014255.1 Parauchenoglanis ngamensis | reverse complement strand
AGTGTGGAGTCTTTTTTGTGTGTGTGTGTGTGTGTGTGTGTGTGTGTGTGTGTGTGTGTGTGTGTGTGTGTGTGTGTGTGTGTGTTGTAGGATCTGTATGTGGAGCGTCTGATGAAGCAGGTGGAGAAGCTGAGGGAGCAGATCGCTCTGTTCGAGGTGCAGAAATGCGCGCAGACCAACGACAAACAAGCAGCCAGAGACGCCTTAGCCGAGGTCAGAAACTAACACGGTTTCATCAGTAACGATCAACATCTCAGTGCTCACTCAGTTCACTGTGGAGTCTGATTGGTTACACAACATTAAAAGCAACTAGAAATGCATAAAAGTATTGCATGTTGTTCTTTAATAATTAAAAAATATTGCTAGCCAATTGTTGTGGTGTAAGAGGAATAAAACAGTTAAGAATATGCAGTTATAGAAAAAAGTGTTTGTGTGTGTGTGTGTGTGTGTGTGTGTGTGTGTGTGTGTGTGTGTGTGTGGTTGTGTGGTTGTGTGTGTGTGTGTTTTTCGCAGGCTCAGTTGGAGTTAGACTCTATGATAGTGGAGAGGAAGCAGCTACTTCAGCAGTGGAACAGCAGTGTGATGGGGATGAAGAGAAGAGATGAGGCTTACACCGTGCTGCAGGAGGCACTGCGGTGTGTGTGTGTGTGTGTGTGTGTGTGTGAACAAATTGCGTTCATATGTATACATTTTCACAAAGTCTGCAGTTGTGTGAGACACAACAGTATTAGTAGCACAGCAGCATTGTGACCATTAAAGGCGATCTCTGATTGGCTATCTGCTCCCCTCCGCCCCTTCAGGTCGGCCAATCATGAGGCGTGTGCTCTGAACACGGAGGCCGAGGGATACAGGCGCTCCATCACACTGGAGCAGGAGCAGAATGAGGCACTGACGGTGCTGGTGAACCGTGCGGAGCTCAACAGCGCCACCTACAGGAAGCTCCTCACACAGATATACACACAGCAGGAGGAGCTGCACAACCTCTACACCACACACACACGCACACTGCTGGAGACTGAGAAAAGCCTGAACAGAGTGACCATGGTGAGACACACACACATACACACACATACACACACGGGTACGCATGCATGCATGCTGCAGGAGACAGAAAAGAGCCTGAACACAGAGAGACACTAACTTGCACAAACTCTAACACTGTGTGTGTGTGTGTGTGTGTGTGTGTGTGTGTGTGTGTGTGTGTGTGTGTGTGTGTGTGTGTGCAGGAATGCAGTGTGCATCAGACGGAGCTCACCGGCCTGAGGAAGCAGATGGAGAAGGAGGCATGTGTGCGGGTGGAACTGGAGGAGGACATCATGAGGATGATGCAGGAGCAGCTCACACACGACAACGCTGCTAAACACACACGCCATCTCAGCACCAAGACTACGGCTTTGCATCGAGAGAAGGTGAGAGTATACACACACACACACACACACACACACACACACACACACACACATCTTTTCATCTGTATCGTGTGTGTGTGTATATGTGTGTGTGTGAGTCAGGAAGCCCTGCTGTCGAAGGTTGAGTGTGAGTTAGCTGCAGTGGAGCTGGAGGTCAGCGAGGTGGCACTGCGTGTCGAGGCTCTCTCTCGCCTGGAGCTGGAGCTGGAACAGGAAGTGATGAAACAGAATCAGCTGCTCTCCACCACTGAGGCGATGGTGGCTAAACTCATCATGACCATTGAGCGCAAACAGGCCACCATCAACGTGTGTAACAAGAAGATTGAGCAGATCAGGGCAAGCACGGGGGTGAGTAACGACATTGCACACTAAACACACTGATCTCACGTCCATCATGTGATTCATGTCTAACGAGCTATACTGACAATGTGGGCTTTTAATTGTAAAAATAAACTGCATTTCAGTACATCATCATGCATACAATACAATACAGTTTAGAGGTACTGAGACCACGCCTTCTTAACTAAAACCAACACACACGCCACGCCTCCTTCACCGAGACTGACACACACACACACACACACACACACACACACACACACACACAAGCCACACCTCCATTTTATATTAATTTCTGTTTTAGCAGGTTCGTTCCTTTGACTGTTCTTTGAGTATTTTTATTTTTTTATTTGTTTATTTGTGCATGTGTGCGTGTGTGCATGTGTGTGTGTAAGTAGCATAAAAACCTGGGTCCTCTGGAGATTGAGGCGAGGGCTCTGAATAAGCAGCTGGAGGAGCTCGGAGCCGAGATGAAGGGGCAGCATCAGTTCTGGCTCTGGCAGCAGGGGGAGCTAGTGAGACTGAGTCAGGAGAAACAAGCACAGAGCAGTGCAACGCTAATACTAAACACACAGCTCACCATCGTGCAACAGAGGAACCTCCGCACCAATAGTATACAAAACACACACACATGCACACACACACACACACACACACACACACACAGAGCTTGAGATGAACTGCATTCAGCTTCAAATTCTATGTCACCCAGTGTTTATAGCAAATTTGAGATATTTCAGTGGATGTAGTGGCGATATTAACCTTTATCCCACAGCACTGTTGAATTCTGGATTGGTCAGATGGTGGTGATTAATTCTCTTTAACAGCAGCTATGATAGTAGTGCAGCTACATATCACAGGTTTATTCATTTTAATGCTCTCGTGTGTGTTATCGTTTCTATAGTAACAGGGGAACAGAGACATCTTCAGGACAGAGGTGTTTAGACTTCTTTGTAGTTTCTTGGTAACAAGCTACGTTCGTTTTGTCTTGTTAACCTCAGAGGCGTGAACAAAGACAGGCTAATTGAGAACATGAACTTGAGTTATCATTAAATATAATTTTAAATGGTTAAAAAGTAATGACATGCCTTTCTTTAATAAATTAATAATAATAATCAAATAATAATAAAAAATAATAATCGCTGGCAAATTGCTGTGCCATCAAATGAATTAAACACTTATGGGCATGCTTGTATAGAAAAATAATCAACTTCAGGGTGTCTTCAGAAGTTGACAACTTCAGATGTCCGCTTCATCACACTAACATGTTGTTGATTATTTTCCCATAACAGAACAACACAGTGTTTTATACATTAATCAACTTAGTGTTGCTTTACAGACTGATTCCATAATCGGTGTTAAGTGTATATGTATAGTTATGTGTGTGTGTGTGTGTGTGTGTGTGTGTGTGTGTGTAGGTGAGATCAATCAGAAGAAGCGTGGTCTGGTTGAGATGGAGAAATACTCTAATGTTCTGAGGTTTGACATGCAGAAGCTGAACTCTCTCCTGAACCAGAACACACAGCTGAGACAGGAACTGGAGCAGAGCAACAGCCTGATGGAGAACAGCTTCATACACACACTCAAGGTACTGCTACACACACACACACACACACACACACACACACACAGCTATACGCACACAATCTGTGCACACTTCAGGAAATTATGTCTATAATAAATATGTAGGATTGATATATATATATTGTGTGTGTAGGATGCAGAGAGGGCGTCTGTAGAGACACAGCTGCGTCTAGAGAAGCTCCAGGAGGAAAAAGAGCGATTACTGAACAGCCTGGTGGAAGCAGAGTGAGTACACACACACACACACACACACACACACACACACACACACACTGTACCCATTAACACCAAATAATATGTAAACTGATATGCAACTATATCCCAGTAGACCAAACAAACATGCATTGTATGTGTGTGTGTGTGTGTGTGTGTGTGTATGTGGGTGTGTGTGTGTATGTTTATGTGTGTGTGTAGGCGACAGATCATGTTGTGGGAGAGAAAAACTCAGCTGGCACGCGAGACTCGCTCGGCTGTGGATTCGGAGGTCGGAAAGGGGGACATACACACCATGAAAACTGAGATACACCGCATGGAGGTGTGTGTGTGTGTGTTTTGTTTAATGTGTATGTGTATGTGAGAGTGAGAGTTTGTGTTTGTGCATGTGTGTTATGTCTGTTTTGTATATGTGAGTTTGTTTGTCTTAATGTGTATTTGTTTATGTGCATTATTTCTTTCGTTTGTGCGTGTGTATGTGATTGTGTTTGTATATGTATGTTATTTCTGTGTTGTGTATGTAACACCGAGTTCATGTTTGTGTGTAATTTGAATATTGTATGTTTTTGTGTGTAAGAGAGAATTTATGTGCACACATATATTTGTGTTCGTATGTGTTGGTGTATTATTTGCATGTGGTGTGTGTGTGTGTGTTTCAGGGGCATTACAGTCAGCTGTTGAAGCAGCAGGAGAGGACGCTGAGGGAGATGGAGGCGGCAGTCGCTCGGCGTGAGAACATCGTGGAACACGGCGAGGCTCAGATGCACAGCAACCGCAAACACACCACACACACCGAGCTCCAGAACACACTGCAGAGCCTTCGCCGCAACATCCTCCAGACATACAAGGCACGAGTGTGTGTGTGTGTGTGTGTGTGTGTGTTCATAGTATAATACATCTCTATATCACATTTTTACAACCTGGAGTGAAATTGACATTTTATGTCATGAATCTACACAAAACATCCCATAATACTGAGGAATAGATCAGTATAGTTTACAAAATTATTTACAAATTGCACAAGTATCCACCTCCATCACTGGGAAATCCCTCACTTAGTTCTGTTATCATCAGAAGTAATATATTTCGTCTAATGGAGTCGAGATGAGCACAGTTAAAATGTCCTGTTCCTGAAAGAACCCTGAGTTAGTTAGAGAGCATACCTGAGTAAACAAAGACCACGCAACAGAGTTCTGGAAAAGTAACATCAATTTCCCAAAAACAAATATCCCAAACATCCCGCAGAGCGACATTAAATCCATTATTAAATGAGCAGAACTCGACAGCCACAAGTCCAGTCCTTCTTGTTACTAATTTTAATGAGCTTAAAATGTTCTTCAAACATGAATTAAGCTATTGAAGATAAACTATTTCAGATATTTGAACATGCATTGACCCTGACTGTTTGGAGCGTAAATTTTGGTTAAAATGGAAATTTCATATAAATCCTACAAACATTCAGCCAGTCATTCTTTAGATATCGCACTAACGAGAATCTCAGACGAAAGAACCCGAAAACACGATGCCTCTATCATTACAGTGACGGAGGAATAAAAATGGAAAGAACAGTCACTGAATGCCACTGAGCAAGTAAAGAGCGGAGCAGTTAGAGAAACTACTATGATGACAAGGCTAACTCTGAACATGATGCTACTACCACCATGCTTCACAGTGGAGACGGTGTTCTCAGAGTGATAAGGATTGTTGAGTCTGCTGTGTGTTTTCTAGGTATGTCCTCTGGCAAATTCTGAGTTCTTCCAGGAAGAGATTTATTCATACTGAGGTCATGTGACACCTTAATTGCACCCAGGTCGACTCCATTCAACTAATCTAACATCACTTCTAGTGGAAACCAGTTACACAGGAACACATTTTTTGGGTGTGGGGTGTGTGTGAGGGAGGGGGTGAATACTTTTTAGATCCTGATTCTAATTCTAACACTAAAGTGTGTGTGTGTGTGTGTGTGTGTATGTTTAGCAAGCAAAGGAGTGTACTGGTGTGATAACCCAGCTGCAACAGGAGCAGAGTTCCCTCAGTGAGAGTCTAAGACAGAAGCAATTGCAGATCGCTGAAGGCAACAACACAAGCTCCGCCCACAGTGGTGACCTCAGCAACATGCAAGAGACCAGAGAGAGAGTGTGTACACACACATACGTGCAAGCACATACACGCGCACACACACACACACACACACATGTTTCTGATGTACATAGACATATTGTTTATAACTAAATGTCGTAAATCTATAGTGAGTAAAGCCACGCCCACTGAGAATTATATAAATAAGATGTCTGGAACATTAAGACAAAAATAATAAATTTAGAACCCAGATAAAAAATCTCTTCCCAGTGCTAGAACTTGAACAATAGTTCCACTTCTGCTGCGTCACAACAGATGAGTGCTCTCTTAGTTTGTTCTTCTTTGAGTTGAATGAGTGTTCTATTGTACATAGAACCTGGTTTTCTTCTCAGTTGCTCTCTGCTCTAGAACCAGGTCTTACATTCTCTTGTTGTCAGCTTCAGAATTACCCTTGCGTGTATTTCCCATTATGCTGATCACTTTGCTGTTTTATGCTCTAGAACTTTGCATATCCCAGCATTGTATTCTGCTGTTCTTTCCTTTAGAACCTTATGTTCTGCTGTCCTCTGTTGTAGAACCTGACTCAGCTGCTGGCTCTGCAGTCTCGGGTGAAGCAGCTGCAGGCGGTGAAGGAGGGTCGCTACAGCGCCGCAGCGAGCGGAGAAGACGCGCTGCGGCTCGCCACGCACACACAGCAACAGCAGCTGCATTCGGTCAGACCCCGCCCACTCTAGAACACCTAAAACATCTGGCGTTCTAGAACAACTAACATTTTACAACATCTGAATTCTAGAACATCCAACCTTGTAATAT
This sequence comes from Parauchenoglanis ngamensis, assembly GCA_030014255.1. Classification (NCBI taxonomy): domain Eukaryota; kingdom Metazoa; phylum Chordata; class Actinopteri; order Siluriformes; family Auchenoglanididae; genus Parauchenoglanis; species Parauchenoglanis ngamensis. The sequence goes on along the minus strand of JAQMYM010004508.1, from coordinate 6,751 downwards.
TTTTGCACATGTATCATGTTACAACATCTAACGTTCTAGAACATCTAACATAATCTTGGAAATATCCAGGATTCTAGAACATCTAATATTATATTATTTTTGCGCATCTAGCATGCTTCATGCATGATTCTAGAACATCTGACATTTTGAAATACCTCACATTCTAGAACATCCAACATTATAATATTTTTGCTCATGTCCCATCTATCATTCTGTATCATCCAACATACTGTACAATATGTAGCATTCTAAAACATCAAACATTTGGAATATTTAACATTCTAGAACTGAAAAAGGTTCTTAGCTTTAAATTACTCTCTACATTCTGTGCTAAGCGTATTTAACGTTCAGCATGATCGTGTATCTGTGTGTGTGTGTGTGTGTGTGTGTGTGTGTGTGTGTGTGTGTGTGTGTTACAGATCAGCAATGTTCTGCAGAGGGTCATCCAGGACTTCCCGCAGCACAAGTCTCCGCTCTGCAGGATCAGCCTCCTCCTCTCTGCACACACAAACTCAACCCTGGAGAGAACCTGATGCTCATCTTCAGATGTTCTCCGTCTACATCCTAGAACTTTCTGTGTGTTAGATGAGTATCAGGGTTCAGAGAAAGGCTGCTGTTACACTCGTGGGTTCTTTGTGTGAGTACGGCAGAAGGAGGGCATGTCCTAATTCCCACCGAGGTCTAATAAAAGTGAACCTGTTTAGTGAAATATGCTTGTTTATCTCTGGCTATCGTATAACACAGACAGAACCGCACTACTCCAGGGAGTTCTGCATTCACAAGCTGTCATCTGCTGTCCCAGATCTCACACAGAACCCATATTATTCCTGAAGTTCCTTTCAGGACAAGGCAAAAAAAAGAAATTCTGTAGAATGGAGCAAAAATTATACCTTGTAAGCATTTGTTTTGGACAACAACACGCTGCGTAGAATAAAACAAATTCCAGTGCTGCAGTAACTTCTAGAACATCTAAAATTTAACAGCTAACCTTCTAGAACATCTAGCATTGGACTTTTTTTTTGTATATCCAACATTTCTAGACTGAATAACTTTTTCAAACAGCTAAACATTCTAGAATGTAAACTATTTTGTACACATAAGCACACTACAACACCTTCATCCTAGAACATCTAACCTTTTGAAACTGCTAACATTCTAGAACCTCTAGCATTATAACACTTCCGTAACACAACGTCATGTGTTATGACATCTAACATCCTGGACCAGCCAACATTTTCATACGTCTAAAGCTGTCTTTCCTGGATTTGAATGACAAAAAATGGCAATAATTTTGCACATCTGGTGTGCTCCAACTTCTAACATTCTAGAAGAGCTAATGTTTTGAAACATCTAGCATTCTTGAACATCTAACATATTAAAAACATCTAACCATTTAAAACTTATCACTCTAGAACATCATAGTAATATGTCTGGACATCTTGTGTGCTAAAACATCTAACTTTCTACATCTACAGCATCTAGAATATCTAACATTGCACTTTTTTGTACATGTAGTGTAATATTTTAATGAAGCCCTACCGTTCTAGAAGCTCTAACATTGTAAAGTGACTGGGCATCTGGTGTGTAAACATCTGTCATTCTAGAACATACTAAGGCATTTTAGATTTCAACCAAAGTAAATAGAAAGATTTAAAAATGAAATGAAATTTATTCATGATGTAATTTACCACCAGTTAAACTCTCAGATATGTTCCCATGCCATTTACTCTAGAACCGGGCATACCGTGCGCTGTACACGCCTGTTTCACTCTGTGTTCTTCAGCAGAAGCCAGACCCAACATCCAGTTGGTCAACATTGCGTTCATATTCAGCATAAGGACAATAGAAATACCTGCATTTCAAGCTAGTGTGTCAGTTTTATACACATAAGTGAGGGAGGAGCTCCAGTAAAATTAACATTGAAATAGTTAAAGTGTTAAACAACAATCACTGAAGTTCAGTTTCAGCTTTCAGAGATAACTGAACTCTTACCTGCAAAGAAAGGCAAAATGTATTGAATATAGACGAAGATATCTTAATATTCATTATATTGAGATTCTTATTCAATTTGAAGCTTAAATTGTAAGATTTCCAAACATTTGAAATATCAGAATTAGCTGCCAATATAATATTGTAATTTGTGTAATTATAAAAGGGAAAAAAAAGGAAGAATTGTGTTTAAAAATATTAGAAATTTGCAAACAAATATAACATACTTAATTATATAGTTTTCTAAGAAAGCCAATAATGTAAAAATGAATAAAAATGTATTTCAGATAAATATGCTTATAATCGAGATGTTTGCATTTTTGCAGTGTTGAATGAAATCCAGTGGAAAACAGATCAGTATCAGTGTGACAGCATTACTATTGTCCATTCAGAAAATGGGACGACTCAAAGGCTCAAAACAGCTCGGAGTCATGATGAAATAATGAGTCAGGTTCATCCTGCTCATCACCGTCATCGCTGTTACGCAACACTGGTAGCAAAGCCAAAGAGGACAAACTTAACAAAAATAATAATAATAATAACACATTTATAACACAATAGACATGAGAGATTTGTAACAGTCTTCCGCTTGCTCTTGAAACAGAAAAGCAATTACTCACCTGGAGATTGCAAGTAACAGGACGTGTTCTTTTGGTGGGAGGGGCATACTCTCTCTCCCCTGTCACTCACAGTGGCACCAGCCAATCACGGGCGTCTGAGAGCTCGTGTATGTGGAAGAGGGTTGATAGCACTGAGACACAGCATGAGCAGCGGTTTGAAAAGAAGCGGTTTGTCAGTTTCACGTGTCCCTGCCCCTTTTACACAGTCTGTCCGAAGCAGGAACGTTCCCCCTTTGCTCCGCCTCGCCATCCTGTGTAAAAGGTCAGGGGTTAAGTTAAGATGATTTTCTTTCAAATCACACAAACACCCGTAGGTCTCCTTAAGGTTTCCCCCTTATCTTGGTCTTACGCTTAAGGAATCCCTTAAAGCTCATTAAACTGTTGCACAAAGACCTTAGCAACCAAAATAAGGAAAACAACTGAAGGTACCTCTGACTTTATCTTAACCGCAACATGGCCGAGTTATAAAGTAAATGAATTCATCCAAAGAATAATTTTAATTTAAATAATTCATTTCCTCTTAAATTTCCTCCCACATTCATTGTTTTATGTTTGCTGTTATTTGAGGATCAAATGAACTTTTTAGCATGTACTTTAATTCTGTTTGTCTTCCTGCAGAAGTGTAATCTTTGGCGGTGGAGAGCTGACTCATGGGTAGGAAGTGGTAGAATGAGGGCAGAAAAATTTGCCTAAGTGGGCATTAGGGGCAAATCGAAGGACACCTGTGTGTGTTGCATTTTATTTCTGTAGTCCCACAAAGCTAAAACAAGATCAAGCAGTAAATAAATAGCATTTCACATATTTCTGTCTTCCACAAATAAATATTTGCCCCACAGCACTCGCTGAGAGTTTTCACATCACGTGGAAGGTCTTACACCACCTGCACTCCTCTGTGGGGTGTTCTCACACCCACTCATACAAACCTACAAAACTCAATCAGCCCAATCATTATGAGCGCTGCAGGCTGGTTGCCAGGTCTGTGTAATTAACGCACTTTTGAGCTTTAAATCTGATGAAAGGGTAAATTAGCACAGGGGTGTATGTAAACATAAATCTGTTTATGATAATATGTATGTCTCTGTTGTGCCTTTATCATGTGTCTTTCTTCTGGAAATGTGGCTCTTTTATCTTTTAAACGATTTAAGGTAAATTAACAGGCTATAAAGTCTGTATTTCGAAAAAATTTTCAGACATTTTGGAACTTTATTGATGCAAGAACCATTTATATAAAATTTGAATACTTCATTAAATATGCTTTATATTATTTGCTTTCTATAGAATTTTGATTTCTATTTTATATTTTTCTCGGGAAAAACACAAAGCCTGCAGCACATATAAGGCCTAATCTGATTGGTCGTGTAAATTCCTGCTGTGATTGGACAGAGGAACGTGAGCTTGAGTGGCAATTTGTCTGATTGGTTGCGGCAGACCCAGCGTAAAAAAACACACATTTATACTGCAGATTGATTTGCATGAGTGAGAAATGTTTCTGAAAATAACACAAATCAGTGCGGGAGGTTTAAACACGTGACGTTAACACGTGAGCCATAAATATTAGAACACCGGTAGCCATTTAATATTGCTAGCGATCCTGATGCGGGTCCTTACTGGTTAAAATGCTACACAATGAAAATATAACAATATGGTTATAATTTCGTAACCAGTGGCTGAGTGAGGGCGCAGCTCGGACTGGCTCTGTGGAGTCGAACCTAGTCTGGTTTGTATGTAAATTTACAATATACTAAAAAGCTTTACGGTGGAACTGATCAGATCTACACCCTCCCCTGTAAACACCGCTGCTCTGAAATTCTGTTCGACGTGAAAACAACGATTACGGTGTTTTGCTTTTGCTTTTGTACGGTATAATGATTTCATTGCATGCAAAGTGTTTTGTTTGTCTACAATGTTTTCTATAGACTAAAAACGTTTATATCAGGCAGCACAACAAGCACACGTCCATACGTCAAACTGAGGTTATTCGCGAAGCGCATCACAATGTATAACAGTGTATAAACACTGCAGGATGTCCAGATGTACATGAGGGAAATCCAGCGTAATCACTTTGATATGTTGTTTATTTAGTTTGATTGCAGAGTGATTCTCTGAGAAATGATCTGGCTCTGCAGGAATGCACCTGCACTCGGGTCAGCACTAACGAAGCTAAATAAACGGCTAAAACGTCATCGGGCTGCCGTCAGTAGGGCTTGGTGTGTGGGTGTGTGTGTGTGTGTGTGTGTGTGGCTTCCAGTAAAGTCTCCTCCTGCACTCTCCCTTCCTGCTAAATGAGCCACGTCTCTCACTTCCTTTTACCTGTAAGACTTTGGACCCGGCTGGTTAGCTTTAGATAGAGATGCAGTGAGTTTATTAATTAAACGTGCAATGATTTTATTAATGGTTTATTAATGAAGGGGGGGGGTGAAGGAACAGATAATGTTCTAAACAGATACAAATACAGATATGAATAGAAGTGTTATTTTGTTTGTTAGTTTTTATTAAAGAAAGCTTGTCAGAAAGCTTCTCACGGCTCTTGTTCAAGACTCTAGAGGTGTGTATCTGGACTCTGGAGTCCCACAAGTGTGAGGTTTTACTTTCATTTGGGCATCAGCGAGCGAGCACATGAAGGTCATGGGACAAAGAACGCTAATGAGAAAGTTCAGGACCTGAAACATGATGATTTTCAGGATTTCAAGACAACTAAAGAGAATTGAAATAATGATAATTTAACAAAAATGTCAGTCATCTTTCCTGATATCTGATGTTGGGAACGCTCACAATACTTAGCCTAGCGTGAGGATTTTGACTACTGAACCATCAAAAGCTCTTCTGCACGTGACCGTCCCGAGAGACGTGTGTGCGTGCGAGGCCTTAGTATCATGTCAGAAACTACATTTCCCATCCGCCCAAGCACATCACATGACTGGTCATACACCTGTGTGATTGCCCTCACCTGCATCCTGTTATTTCTGTTTCTTTGCCAGGTGTTTTTCTTGTGTGAATGGTTATCGCCGCTAGTCTGGGTGTGTTTCTCACCTTGCAATCTTTGTTCATGGTTGTTACTTCCACCTTATTCGTTTTGTTCTCTTTTATTTGGTAATAAATAGCCTGCACATACATCCGCCTCCACCTCATACCAAATCCAGACAAAATAACACTTTTGTTTTATTCATTAAAACATTTACTTTAGCTTTGGCTTCTAAAGTTTGACCATAAAAACATTTGTGTGTATTTTTTATTTGAGCAACATACTCCATTACTGCTGCTGCAGGTGCTGGGAGGGCCAGCCTCCCAGTACTAATAGTGATAGCATGATTAAATAAACACCCACACACATCTCTGGTTGAGACTGATCAGGAACTTGAGCTGAGGTTGAGGAACTGTCAGAGCCAAAAGGTCTCACGCCATGCTGACGCTGCTCACACTTCTGCATCTGAGATATGCGCACTTCAAATCCACATTCATGTACAGCTTGGAATAATGTCAGTGCCGTGCACCACTAATGTGGGTTTATCTGGGCATGTCGGGATCTCTCAGCGGATACCCATCATGGCAGGAATACACTGGGATTAAATTATGGTAACAATCAAACAAATAAATAAATACAGCATTGTTTTCTGGGTATTAGTTTTGTAGTTTTAGGGTTACAGCATAGTTATATTGATGCATGTGAAAGAGAATAGCTCATACAATTGTGTCTGTGTGTGTGTGTGTGTGTGTGTGTGTGTGTGTGTGTGCCATATTGATATTACAAAATGTCCCCACAGTGTGATAAAAAAATGAAATGAAAACCTGTTATTTTTACCTTGTAGAGACATTTTTCTGGTCCCCACAAGGGAAAATTCAATTTCACAAAAATCTGTGCATCAATCAAAAAACTAAAAAAGCCTAAAGTCTTGCATTTTATTGGGGTGCTTATGGTTAAGGTTCAGGCTGGGTTAATACATTATCATGCTCTTATCAGGACACTGGGCTAGCCCCATAAATAAAAGCTTTTTTATAACAATAATAATGAAATGCAGATTTTATTATTTTTTATGTTAAAGTAAGGTATTTAGGACTAGGGGTTAGGTGTGTGTGTGTGTGTGTGTGTGTGTGTGTGTGTGTGTGTGTGTGTGTGTGTGTGTGTGTGTGTGTGTGTCAGTCCA
>JAQMYM010004507.1:0-13208 GCA_030014255.1 Parauchenoglanis ngamensis | reverse complement strand
AAGAGAATGCCCACAATATCATCAAGCTAAATGGGGGCGACTTTGAAGAATCTAAAATATGAAACATATTTTGTTTGCTTGTTTACTACATAATTCAGTACATGTGTTGCTTCATAGTGTGAGGTGTTCAGTATTGTTTTACAATCTAAAAAACAAAAAATAAATAAAGAAAACCCTATGAAAGAGAAGGTATGTCCAGACTTTTGACTGGTAGTGTGTATCCTGCTTCACTCCTTGCCACATTACACATTAAAATCAGAAGACACACACTGAACAAAGACGCATACCTTCTCCACATCGGGGTGATCTATCGAGAGAAGGTGCACTTTGACCGGGACATGAGCACGGATTTTGTGGTTGACCGCGTCCTGCAGTGCTCCCATCTCTCCCGGCTGCACAGAGGCCGTGTCCAGCTCGATACTGCTGCGCTGACGGCCCAACTCCCTGCAGCACGACGCAAGCTTTAACTTCAAAATAAATGCTTTAATGCTGTTAAAATGTCAATAAAAAAAACTGTAACGGGTTTGAAAACGAAAATGTTCCGCGTTACATTCTGAAGAGTAGGATCAAGGCTCATACCATGAGGTAGTTTTGTATCCAAACATTGAGTCTGCCAAGGCGGTGATCAGATGTTGGCCTGTTGAAGGATACGTGGCATTACTTACTTCAAAAATATAATTAGAGGTAATGTGACTTTGCAAACTGGGTTGGAATTTGTTGTTGCTTGAACGTTAATAAACGCATGGCTAATTACCAACCATTTAGTTAACCATTAATTACCATTTAGTAAAATGTGCGTGTGCTGTTGCATGCTCACCTGAGTGCTGCTGCATGTGATCAAACCTACGCTCCCAGTCCACCTTGAGCCGAACCTCGTGGCCTTCTTCTAAAGCTGAGGTGAGGAAGTGCACTGCATCTGCTCCTTGCCTCAACACTCGCACCACCGCCAGGTCCTCAATGGTACCATGGTCATCAGGCTGCGTCCCAAATTCACACATATTCAAACACACATCACACTGTTAAAAGTCCAGAACAGGACACGTGACTTTGGACAACACTGTTGTTGCCAAATGATCAATGTTATGGTGTTTATAGTAACTCCGCTAAACATAACACCACTCCAGAGCTTATCATTTTCTTATAAATGCACATCCCAAAGTGTTTCATTCATCTTGTACCACAGCAACGTGAAGACTTTGCTATGTCAGGAAAGCTTTACCTCTGACTGTAGATTCCTTCCTTCCAGAAATACAAAATCATCTTCATCCTTGCATCAACTTACTAACATTTTTCAACTCTGCTCATGTGTAGCGTTTACATTACAAGTCCCTGTGATTAGAGCTGCTGTTTTGGAAAATCGGATTTGAGAATTCAACGGCATTAAATGCGTCTTATATGATTAGTTTCATTAATAACATTAATATTAATACTAATATTTGAACATGCTACTGTTAACATTGAGCGGAACATGTGACAGGCAAGGGTTATGTCATAAAGTGTAAGAGCCTATCAGGTCCCAGTATGTAAATGCAGGTTATAAAACACCAGAGATAAGAAACCTGTTTCAGACAGCATCATGCGGATTACTCGGTGGAGATGGATTAAGTTCACACAGTTTTCAGAGAAAATGTCTGCGCCCTTTATAGCATTCAGATATAAAAATCTCGGACACTGCATGGACTCGTGCTTTACAGGGGAAGCTCTGAAGATATCCATCCATCCATCTCCTACGCTGTTTACCTATTGCAGGTCACCGATCTATCACAAGGCTTTAAGACTCAATTTAGAGTAGCCAGTTCACCAAATCTACACTTTTTCGCACTGAAAGAGGAAACCAGACCACTCCCAAGCAGGCATAGAGAGAACGTTAAAACTTCACAGAGACAGGCTCGTGGTCGACATGGGGATTGAACCAGGATCATACTTATTACAACCAGAACGCATGGGCTGGATGGTCAGGTGTCCACATCCTTTTGGCCGTACAGTGTACATGTTTCACTGGTGTTACTCTTCAAGAAGACGAGAATAATTTATCAAAACAATGCAGAGAAAAATCAGATTCACACCCCTGATATACCCCAACTGTTTCATGTAAATGTACACTAATGCTCACCTGTCCGCCTCCCTCGGGGAACAGAATGGTGTCTTTTAATATCACATTGAAGCCTTTCACTTTTTCTTTCTTTCCGTTGTTGTTGTCCAGCTTCAGTTCGGCAGGAGAACAGGACACCACCAACGTGACAAACTGCAAAATGTAAAACAGAGACACGGAGTCAAAAGACTTCCTAACACTAACATACACACACACACACACACACACACTTATGCTTGTGAGGACCTTCCACTGGCATAACTATTAATGCAGCTAATGAAGGCCATGCCTACACACAAAACTAACTTGAACCTTAGTTATTTTAGATAACTTTTACATAAACACTAAGTGTTTTTAAGCAGTCTTATTCGGGGGATCAGCCAAATGTTCCCACAATGTCAACAAAGGACAGATATTCTTGTGTTTTTGGGGAAATTTGATGCCCACCAAAATAAAAAACATGTCTACACGCACGCGCGCGCGCGCACACACAAACACACACACACAAAACAGGTGTAGGGAATGCCATGGCCATGAGATAAAAAGCCAAACTTTTAAACTATAACCAAAACAAACATTGACAGACTGCTGAATAACACCTGCCATTAGCCGCTTAGCTAGCAGTGGGTGAAGAGGTTTATTTCATTAACAATAAATATTTGCAGTAACTGATATTTAACTTTAATATGTAATACATATATACAGCCTGGAAAGTTTACATACTTCTTGCATATAACTGTCCCTCTGACACTGAAAAGCCATGTTTCTCAGACTAGACGAAGCCGGAAAAATGTTCAGCACAGCTAGGGAATGTGTTAATATGGCGCTGAGAGCAACTTTTCAAAATAAAAGTTCCCATTTTAATCCATATCCACAGCACGGTCGCCAACTCTTTCAGGGGAATACAGCAAAAAGTCGCCAGGTGACGTCACAAAGTAATTTGCGTACGAGTTATTCCTCCTGATCAGTGGCATTTCAAATTGCAATAGGAAGATGTTCTCTAAGAATAGAAGAGAATAGGATAGATTTGATCAGAATAAAAAAGTATCGTTTATTTCTTAAATAATTTATTTCTTTTAGAAAGAAGTCATCTTTTGGTTATGGCACCATGAATGAAACTTTTACACATATACAGGATCTATCAAGAAACTGTGTACAGTGACAGTGAGTAGCCATGAAGGAAAAGGTTTTCTCACTTTTAGTATCTTTAGTAAGAGACCAAAGAGGCTAGACTGTTACTGAGCGCTAACACTAACCCATCCATCCATCACGGTGGAAGCTGGAGCCAATCTTTTCGGGTGAGAGGCAGGGTACACCCTGGGCAGGTCGCCAGTCCACCACAGGGCCAACAGCCACACACCTATGGGCAATAGAGTAACTAGAGCAATTTAGAGTAGCCAGTTGACCTAATCTGCATGTCTTTGGACTGTGGGAGGAAACCCACGCATGCACAGGGATAAAATGTATCCACACAGAAAGGTACCCTGGGTGATCCAGGGATCGAACCCAGGACCTTCTTGCTGTGAGGCGACAGTGGTAACCACCGCATCACCATGCTGCAGCTAACACTACCCAGTTTTCCTATTACATTAGAGTTTTGAATTTCAAAACATTCCCATTAGGTCTGTTGTGTGTACCAGCCTTCTGGATTTTATAGATTAGTAATTACTTTAGAATGTGGGGTATGCTAGAAATGACACTAGCCTCATGAAACAGACGTTTTTCCCAACATGCACCTGAAGTATTGATTGAATGTGCAAACAGAGTTTTCGAATCAAGACAGCTCATGATAACAATGACGCAGATGGCATAACGTTTTAAATAGAAGCAGAGCTTGTAAGTTTGTTTAACATCACTGTTCATGAAATCACTAAACATTACAGTCAAACCTGATGGACAGGGGTTTTTGGCTATGACAGGCTAGTGTCTCTGAATGGTGCTTTAAGATCAGCAGATGAGTATGTGGACAATGCTGCTTGTGCTGCTGATACTCTTGCATTTTGACCTGCATATAAAGTCATGTGTCGAGAATATCGGCATTTAATAAGACTACAGCCCAGTAAACCTTTGTACTGAAGATTTACAGAGCTGACAGTAGCAACACCATGTCATTTTTACTGTATACTGTAAACATTTTGTTGTTGTTTTTCCATTCCAATCTCATTAACTAACTAGCTGCTAGAGAACTTCATACGAAAACTAAAACACCTTGAAGGCAAGATGATATCTTAGCTCACTTGCTGGATGCCATAATATTAAATCCGTTTAAAACATACTCCACCAGTAGAACGAGTGGAGCATAAAAGAGCACTACTCAGATGGCTAACTTACTGCAGGTGTCAGAGCTAGATGAAAATCATGGAGAGTAACCATTGTTCCTCAAAAAATGTTATGCTGAGTGTAAATGTTGACTGCTGTTTGCCAGTATATTTTACTATTATATTTTTTACTATTATATATTTTTTTATTTTTACTATTACACTATATTTTTTTAAATATGTCAGTTTGTACAATACATTAGCTACTTTACTTACATTACTTTGATTAACATGATGGATTAGCTAACACCAGCTAGCTAGAAAATGGTAGCTGGTAGGCCAGGCAATTAACTGAAAACTCTTTGCCTGACAAAGCTGAAATCAATATACTTGCACAAATTACTTAGCAACATGTGTTATATATTAATTAGTATCGCTTAGTAACACTGTAGGCTGCAACAGAAACGTGTTCACCATCAGTGGGAGATTGTGAGTCTGAATCCTGGTGATGCCGTAGCTACCCATGACTGAGAGCTCAGAGAGCAAAATTGACCTGTGCTCTCAGGGTAGGAGTGACACTCTCTCCCCAGTCAGTGACACTAGCTGATCATGGGTGTCTGTGAGCACATGTGTACAGAAGGGGGTGGATAACTGCTGTTGCATGTGCAGCAGTTTGGATAGATGCAGTCAGCTGGCATTATATGCCTTACAGGAAGCATGTGATAGCCTTGCATTCCCCGTATGGTAGATGTTGTGTGATGGCGAGAACTGTCTGACGGGTGGGAATTGGACATGCCCAAATTAGGGAGAAAATCAGGGGGAAAATGTTACTGCAATGCTGATCTAGGATTGTTTGATGCATCACCTTAAATTGTTGCACTTGTCATATGCCTGTCACCATGCTTGCTCCCAACATGAAGAAGGGGAGTGTCCATGACCCATACTGGCAGGCGAGGGGAAGGCGAGGGGCAGGCGCACTGTCTGCCCAGCTGTGTCTTCTCTGCAGTCTCTGGCTCCAATTTTCTCTTACTGCACAAACACAATCAAGATGGTGACCAAAAAAGTTTTCAAAACCCTCACAGTGGTAGTCAGTAGAGCCATGTTGCCACTTACATATTAATTTCAGAAATCTTTAATTTTCAGTAATCGCTTTATCCTGGTAAGGTTCATGCTGGAAAAAAGCCTATACCTAGAACACTGGGCATTCAACAGAAATACATCCTGAATTTGACACCAGTACTGTAACCTCACAGCAAGAAGGATCAATCCCCAGTTTGCCCAGGGGCCTTTCTGTGCAGAGTCTGCATGTTCTCCCCATGACTGCTTGGGTTTCCTACAGGTGATCTGGTTTCCACCCACAGTCCAAAGACATGCAGATCAAGCATGATCAACTGGCTTCTATAAATTGTCCTATGTGTGAATTGCTGTCTGTCTCTGTGTTCTGATAGGTCGGTGATGTGTCCAGGGTGTACCCCGTCTCTCACCCCAAGTCAGCTGCAATTGACTCCAGCCTCCCCTCCAACCCGCACCCTTCAATTTATATGACAACACACAGCATCTGGGATGGAGAACTTACATGTGAACTCTGTCAACAAGAGGCCAATCTTCTACGAATAGCCCATATGGGTTTGTATCCCATCATTCTTGAAAAGAGCTTCATTTAGCATGATTAGTTAAGGAGGTGTGCATGGTCAGGACCACCTGTAAGAGCATCTCTTTTTCTTGTCCTGGACAGGCCTTCAGTAATGCTTCCATGATGATAGTGTGGCTGAGTTGTCTAAGGTGCTAGCTTAAGACTCCAGTCGCTTTGGAGGCATGGGTTTGAATCCTACTGCTGTCAGTAGGCTTTTAGGTCAAAAGCAGAAGAGCTCCTTCTACAAACAGTACAGACATGACAGTTGACTATAGACGCTATTTCCCATTACTCTTCTTTGTGCAAGCTCCCTCACTCACTCCCTTACACCCTGGATGTTTTTTCAAAATCTAGATGTTGAAGTGCTGTCCCAATACCTTAGGGGACAATGGACCAAGGGCTGATTTTCACTGAAATCACCCCTTCACTGGAAGTGTTCTGAAGTCTATTTGGGAGCAGACTTTGGGAGCAGGAAGAGAAATTTACCCTTGGTATCACCCATGCCTGACAAAAGCAATAGTTGGAAGGAGAATAAGCATAAACATATGCATCATTTCACACATAGTGCAGGTGCATGTTTCAAAGATGTCGAAGCCAACATTTAACTGTAAGTTAATTGTATGATATTTATTTTTTCGTAATCGTGCTAGAGTGAACAGTCTGCCACATTTAGTATGCCGAAATGTTTGTCAAGTGTTGGTTTAAATAATTGGTAGTCATTTGAAGCCAACATATGTGCAAATGTAAAATATGTACTACTTTTAAAAGCAAGTGGGTTTTTTTATTAGTTTATTCTTAACTAGGCAAAATAAGGTTTTAAAATGCCATCAATACAATGACTATTGAACATTGTTCCAAATCGTACATTAAAAAACACTGATTAACATGCATACAGCCTTGGAGACATTTAACAGTGGACAAAAAAGCATTCAACTTCATGCCCTGTTTGCTTCAGTAATGTCGTCATACGTAACAGGCGGATCATCAGAGCTACAAGAGTGTCCTGATACCACTTTTTTAAACCGCTACCTCCCTCACTCACTTACTCAATCACTCCATTGATGGCTTTATGAACTTTAAACTTTAGACAGCGAGGGACTGAGTGGGGGAGCGTGCAAAATAAGGGTAATGGAGCATAGCTAGGGTCTTAAACCTCGATGTATCAAGCCCAATGATCTTTCCTAAGCAAAGGCCAGGCTTAGCTCTCTTTTCAACTGGAACTGGTTAGATGTATCCTGTAGAGCTGTTTAGGCAGAAGGTATGTTAGTCTCTCAACAGCCCAATTGTCATGCCCATGCCGGGTTTCAATGTTGTCTGGCGGAATTCAGAATGTAGCCACCCAAGGATTGGATTGGGTTTGCTCAGCTAAAGAATGGTCCCATTCTCTGTGAACTTTGGGCTGTCTCACCACATCTGCACCCTTTAATTTAGACTGTATGGTGGCACACCGCATACATCAAAACATGAATACAATGAACAAGAGAAGCAGCCGTCTAGCTTGCGCACAATAAAAAGACCGCTTATGTTTATAATCTGTTCTGAAAGCTGACTGCTGCAGACAAGGTGGCCGAGAGGTTAAGGCGATGTACTGCTAATCCCTTGTGCTCTGCACGCGTGGGTTCGAATCCCACCCTTGTCGTATGTGTATTGTTTAGCCTTCCCTTTACAATACCCCACGGATTTGTTGCATTCGGTTTCACAAAGCTACAAGACCTACAATTAGAATGTACAGATCCCTGAGACCACACAAAAGTGGATTAAGAAATTTCCATGCTGGTTAGCTGCAGCTGCTATTAAGATGGTGGGGATCTGTCAAATATTTGTGAGCTCTGTCAACAAGAGGCTAAGTCTGCCAATCCACTGTGCACAGCCCATGTGAGTTTGGATCCTGGTAAAGACCTTCCTTAACCCTTTAACTTACTTCTCAATCATGCAGTAGAGCTGATTTTGACAGTAAAAATATCTATGAGAAGAAAAAAATCTGCCCAGCATCCTGATTGGTGTGGGGCTTCAACCCCCTTAATCAATCTGCATAAAGAATATCATATTTCAACAGAACTATGTGGAGAAGGAGTTTCTGGCACTTTTCCCACCTTGACAACTGAGGCAGCACCACAAATCACTCCCAGAAATTAGGGCATAAAGCAGGAATTTGATAGGCAAAGGATAAACTGTGATGTTTTTGTGACCCAGATGAAGAGTTACCAATCCCTGAGCTTTGACACTCTGATATACACTCACACAATGCCCCCAGGGAAAGGTAGGCAAAAACCAGCTTGTGTAGGGATTGGATTTGGATTTCCCATTAAAATAAATCCAAAAGAGATTCAAGCGTTTTTAGCCACATTGCTATACACAGGTGTGTTCCCGTTCTTATCCTTGGAGAATTATTGGAATCCCGTGAGCTGCTTTGCCCTGGTTGAAGGCATCATACCACTACTCGGGTTCCGGGAACTGTGGAGGTTCATCCACTTTGTTACAATGCAGACTGTGGATACATTTTCAACAGCTTCTATAAAATTAGGCCGATTTTTTACTTGTTATGAAGACAGTGTCTTCTCCTCCCAGCTGACCAAAAACAAGTTATCGATGTGGTCATGGTTGCCTACAAGTTGGATTGTTGGAAATCTCCAACAATACATTATCAACAAACCAGATAAGTGAGGATTTAAACTATTTTGCTGAGATAGTTCCACTGGGAGAGTACTTGATTTAATTTTGTACCAGAGAAATATATCCATGTATATGTATACATAAGTATATTCGTCCCACTGACAGAAGCTGAGCAGTTCATGGTGAAAGTAAAAAAAATAGTTTGAACATAACTACTGACACTCAAACGGTGCCTGATTTTAAAACAGAAATGTCATATGACGCAGTACGTCAATATATACAGATTGGTGTACCTAGCCATTGTATTTGATGGGACATTTACACGTCAAAATGAGTGACCTGGATGGAGTGTAAAAAAAAGCAATAAATTGTTGTAAGGTTCTTAACAGAGTGTTAAATGATTGTATTTCAGGAAATATGTTCAGAAAAACAGCAAATCTCATCTCATCATTTTTTAAAAGACCTCGATTAAACACATTTGGTAAAAGAAGCATGCATGGTACAGACATTATGGCTGCCGGCAAGAGCATCTTTCTTATACAACCTGGCATGCCTACCAGAAGGCCTCCCTGTGGGTGGTGTGGCCAAGCTAAGGTGCTATATTAAGGCTCTAGTCTCTTTGGAGGTGTGGATTCGAATCCCACCACTGCCAGAAGGCTTTCTGGTTAAAAGCTGAAGAGCTCCATTTGGAAAGATGTGACAGTTGACCATGGGGTCTTAGCCTAAATGAATCAATGCCAATGATCTTTCATCAGTAAAGGTCATCCCTTGGCTCTCTCTTCAGGTGGAATTAATAAGATGTCTCCTGTTAAGCAGAACGCATATTTATCTCACAACAGCCCATGGCAGGCTTCATTGATATCTGGCAGAATGACTCAGCCACCTACCTATCATTAACTTCATCAAAAACACAAATCAAAACCCTAATCCAAAAATATGAATCCTTTATATTTTTATATTTAGATGTAATCTTTACATTTAAAACTTAATCCTTATTTTAATCTTAACATTTAATATTTAATTAAGAGAGGAGCAGGGACTGTGCATTTCCTTGTTTCTTATGACAGGGGTGGACACCCCAACTTTTTGGTGATATACTACTCCCAGTTTGCTTGGAGAGTAGAATATGAATTCAACAATTCTTACAAATAGCACCTTTAAGTCCATTTCAGTTCCAAATTGTAACATTAAAAATCTTTAATATTTAAATGTTTAAACTAAAACGTTAAATGCTAGTTTAACCCTAGTTAAACATCCAGCCACTGATGGCTATTTATAATAAGGATAAATTTCAGTAATATGTGAAATGACCCCTGAAAGTAAGAGTATTGTTCAGTTATTTATCATAAAGCACAGTATTCATTATCTATGATGAAATATTCAGTGACTATAGTGAAACTCATAGGTATGTAGTTATGAGAGTGAAAATGGGATTAGAGGTTAGATATTAACATTCTGGCATGCGACATTAACATTCTGGTGAATAGTAAGTATAAAGGAATGTGAATAAAGAGTTTTAACTCACCCTGGTGAGCTCACTGCCAGCTCATCCCATGTTAGTCACATCCATTTGTCAGCAAATTTCCAGTTCATGTGATAAATGTCCTAACTAGACTCAGGCATATTAACAAAATATCTCCGGCTGAAACTATTTAAGCTCTCTGGATAGATGTAATAAAGAGAATTTGAGAATGTGATAGTATTCGATCATTTCTATTGGAGAAGCAGGTGGAAACTCCAGAAGGAGAAAGCCCCTACAGAACAGCCTCTGACAATATGGCGGAGGTATTTTGGCTTCATTTCTATATAATTGGAGCGGTTCGTGGCATAATAAGGATTACTCCAGTTGTGGAATAGGGCTGTTTACTGTACACCAACACTACCACAACACAACTGATGATCTCAAACACACTAAGAAGGCAAGAAATCGTACTAATGAACTTTTAATAAGACACAGCTGTTAACTGAAAAGCGTTCCAGGTGACTACCTCATGAAGCTTGATAAGATAATGCCAGTAGTGTGCAAAGCTGTCATCAAGGTAAATGCTGGCTACTTTGAAGAATCTAAAATATTAAACATGTAAGTGGCATATGTGTTATTTCATAGTTCTGATGTGTTCAGTATTGTCCTGCAATGTAGAAAATAGTCAAAATAAAAGAAAAACCTATGAATGAGTAGGTGTGGCCAAAATTTTGACTGGTACCATATATGAGGACTAAATAAGGTTCTGCTAAGCCCAGAAGTGGATAGTAAAGAAGTACATGTAATGTGTCTGTAATTTTTAGTAAAGTTTTGTAAAGTAGTAAATATTCTACTTTCGCTCCATTCCTTTCAGCAGTAAGTCAATAGGAGAAAACTTGTTTGTCTGAAATATCTGAATATGACACACTTTCAAACTGAAGCAAATCAATCATAGTGTTTTGATTGGCCATGTGTAGCTATCTGTTTACAGCAGCATTCAATAACACAAATTCCCACTGAAATTTGCTATAAAAAGAAACATTAATCATCTATATATACAGAGATGAAATGCTTCTACAGTGCCTTCAGAAAGTATCCCCCCCATTATAGTGCCAACATTAGGCTGTATGTATTATCTCATATGCCTGGGTTCAGGCGCAGGGTACTGTAATCTGTTGACCAAGTTTCATTTCTCTCAGGCTTTTTATCTCATGAATTTCTGCCAATTGCAGGATAACTTTTATTGCATTCCTGTCAGAAATGACACAACTGGTCATGCTTATGCTTGTTCTGCTTCCTATTTTGTTATTTGTATTCTAAACTAATTTCATACAGTATGCTTCATACTTCATGCACCACATTAAAGAGCAACTCAGACGCAATGAAACATGAAATAAACATGAAGCATGAAACAAGAAATAAAACACATTTTGATTTTTGATTTTGGGTCGTTGCTAGTGTAATTAAAAAAAGTAAATAAAAAAAAAAGAACCAGGACTTGTACAGGGAGGTAGGGTTTATTTCATTTTCATTTATTTCACTTATTTAATTCCTACCAAGTGCATCTTCGGACACAAGGATGCTCATGAATCACACACTAGCCAGTGATAAACAGAAGATTTGTTGATTGTCTTTACCTTCATGTGTGTATGTGTATAAATTCCACACTGCGCAGCTGATTGATATTTTGTGATTAATGTATTAATGTATTAATGTAATGGATATTTTGTGAGTTTTTGTGTTACAAAACTCCTTAAAAGACAAAACTACAGAGCTGAAAAGGACAAAGTGCAGAGTACATTGTAATAGAGCACCTCCTAAGTGCAGCATGTGCTAAACCTTCCAGCATCGCTCCCACAGACACACACTAAGTTCTTCTGCTGTTAAATGGTGCCATTACTTTTGTCCTAATAGTTAGTCTTATTTGTTTTAATTTATGGAACTGCTACATTTAATTAAATATGCAATTTATACTTCAATGTAATATCAATATAACATACAGTATATATAATATTATTATTGCAATATATAAAATTACAGTAACTCACTGTCAGTTACACAATTTTCAGAAAAACGTTCTTATCCTACTCGTGCTCCTGCGTGTGTGTGAATTTACACCTGAGAAAACTCACTAATGTAAACTTCAACTTATTCAAATTATGTACTTCACAATGGATTATTGCACTTTTATGTCTTTTACTATACTGTCCAGTTGAAATTGATGATTTATTCACCTTAACAACATTTATCAGACGTCCTTATCCAGAGCGACTTCAAAAACACATCCTCATGTTACTTCACTAGGTCAGGGTCTAAGAGTAGCACTGAGAACAGTTTCCAGTCCTCTTATGTTATTGGTATTAATTATACAATATGACAAATAAAGAAAGAGAGACAAATTCATAACAATGAAATAAAATGAAAATGATAAAATTTTCGTTTAGCACTCTGTCCTGATTTTAGAATTCCAGTTAGACAAACAATCTTTGTCCAACCTTTGAGCAGGAAAGCACACACCGGCATAGAAAAAGACACCTGGGGAAAAAACGAGAAAAACAGCAATAACCTCCACAAAGTAAACGTCTTTGAGGCTCAGAAAATCATCCTCAGTGACGGGTGAGGTGACTTTTCACTATTTTATAGCATTTTTATTCTTTAATGGTCACATTTTTACTTTTTTTTTTTTAAACTATTATCAGCAGCTAGACCTAGACGGAAACCTAGACTAAACTTGGTGCCTCTGAATCATTGTTAAAGCATTTTTTGTCCATATTATACTAGAGTTTCTCCTGAAGTTTATAAAATAGGAGTTCACTTCCAGTGAAACAAAACTGATCAATCTGCTCAATTTCCCCTCTGACTGCATTTTCAGCCATGATTAGTTTTGAAGGTTTTTTAGTGAACATTTGAAAATACATTTTAATATAGCAACCATTAAAAATTACAACATACAACAATAAATACAGCAATTTTCTACAGCAAATGTTACACTGAATGAGATAAAGATGAAATATCTGATAGTACAGTATCTGTTGGTCCTCAGTCAGACAAGACCTACAATTTGTGTAGGTACATGTGTGTGTGTGTGTGTGTGTGTGTGTGTGTGTGTGTGTGTGTGTGTGTGTGTGTGTGTGTGTGAGTGTGTGTGTG
>JAQMYM010004506.1:0-13209 GCA_030014255.1 Parauchenoglanis ngamensis | reverse complement strand
AAGGCACCCTGGGTGACCCGGGGATCGAACCCAGGACCTTCATGCTGTGAGGCGACAGTGCTAACCACCGCACCACCGTGCCGCCACTTTGGTTTATATATCCTATATATTATAATTCATAAATCTAGGGTCAACCTTTTTCTATTTAATAATCCATACAATGTCAAATCATAATTCTTCTGTGATTATTATGGTTGCTGTAATAATATAATTGTAAATAGAAGTTAAAAACAAGAACATTTTAACAAATACAGCTTGATGCCAGAAGTGTCAATGATGACGCCTCCACGACCAAGAAGTCTAGTCCTTCTTGTTACTTACATGTGTCTTTCAAATTCCCTTGAAATTTGCTTCAAACCGAAAGGAAGCCATTGAAAAAAAAAAGTATTTCAGACAGTATTGTGACCTTTTCCCCTTTCACTTCCAGTTCATCTCCTGCTTACAATGATAACTCCACTGAAATCCTACAAACATTCAACCTCTCGTTCTTGAGATACTGTTCTAATGATCAAAGCAGGAACAAACTGAAAACATAATGCCTCCACCTCCGAGTGACGGAGGGATGGAAATTTACCACATACTAAGAATGTCAGGCCTGCAGACCACATCTGAGGCAGCAATAAGCTGGAATTTTTTCAGCATCCTCACCACAAAAACACCCTCAGCTTTTTTCCCCGCTGCGCTCAGGGCAAAAATAGTTCAACTTTTGTAACATCGCCGAGCTCGTCAGTGTCACTTCTTTCTCACCGACCAATCAAAATCAAGAAGGGGTGGGACTTACGATATCAACACTGTTAACAACGGCAGAGAAGAAACTGATCCTGGGTGTAATTATCCAGTTATTCCTGATCTAACACTGAAGGGTTACCATGATCAATATTTGAAATCAATACAATTTGATTTAGCTAACCTTTCTAAACTTGGCATTAATAATGAAGGAACGCAGAAGTACTGGATGTTTTTTGTAACCTAGCAACAATAAGGGCTTGCGAAAAGCACTCTGGAAGCGCTCTGAAAATGAGGTCGTCGGTGCTACCAGCACAAAAAACGCATCTGGTCGACACAGGTCCTTAAACTGCTTACTGTGCCTCCTGTTTAGATCATGTTAATGAACTTTGCTTGAGTGAACAGTGCGCCACCTCCTCATATCAGCAAACGTCTATGTCAATGTTTAGATCTGTCCGTTCTGAATGTATTTAGATTTGGTTATGTCCCTAAGCGGTATAAATGGCACCTTAATGTCAGCATGCTCTGTGAATTCTGGCTACAGCACTGCAGTAAAATGATCTTTATTTGTCTCATGAGCTTCATGCTTGAACACAGACTAGAAGAAAGTAAAAACCTCCTGCTCCGTTGGAGTGACTATTCTGCTGCTTTCCATGGGATCTAGTCTGAAATAGCTGCCCTTTCTGACACACTTTCTTTAAAAAACATAAAATCCAAAAACAGCACTTACTATTCATATGTGTTGTATATTTGTATCTGTTAAAACTGAATAATGCATCCATAATATTACATTTATTACTGAAAGATTACATTTATATAAGGAGTCATTTGATGGTTAGATAAGATTTGTTTGTCTAGCAAGCTACCACATATTTATAACAAACATAACATTAGGCTCCATCTAATGACGTGCGCTAGCATTAGGGATTCGATATCATTACGGTTGCTAATAATGACTAGGTAGAAGGGCCTGGTGAGGTCACGAAGGGTCAGACTCGACTAAATGAATGAACAAGAAAATCTAATAATGAACTGATAAAATCCAATGTTGGGTCTCCAAATAATGAATGAATAAGTTTGACTAATGTTTGTTCGTTGTGGTCAGCGTGACCAGGGAATGGAGCTCATCTAACACAACAAGGATTAAATGAAAGTTATTTTTACTGTCCTAAAAAAGTAGACATGCAAATCAAGTGATATACTTTATATTACATCCTCTAAAGTGCACATTAAAAGTCTTGCATGTCCCAGCTTGTTAGGAAGTTGGGGTCCGAACACAGGGTCAGAAAGGGTTAATGGCCTTGATCAAAGGCCCAGCAGTGACAGCTGGGCATCTTGAACCCAAAACCTAACCGTCTGTAATCCAGGACGTTAACCACTGAGCCAGCATTGCCCTCAAACAAACCATTAATATCTGAATGTCTTTTAAAGTTTTCCTTTCTAAGTAATGGATGTAACATTGTACGTATGTACATCCATCAATCTAATCTTTTTAAAACATTGACAGCAAACACTGCAGACAGATATTCTCTAGTCATTAAAATAGTCACATAGCTAATCAGGACAAACACATTTCTCTATGCTAACGCTTAAGTCTACACTCTAAGCTGGGAAACTTTAATAAGCTGGTGACAGTTTTGAAAAGTCTGGTGTGTGCAAAAGTGTGATACTGATATATTTTATGAAGATGAAATGAATGTAATTCTGAGAAGAAATTTGAATATTTTTGTGAGTAGCAGCTGCACATGTAGATGTCAGAGGCACTCGCTGACATTCCCAGGATTAGCCACGTGGTGCCGGCTAATGAATCTTTTTTGAATAACTTGCAGTGTTTAATTTTGAGCAAGAAATAATTCATATAAAATTACAGCAAACAGCTTGAAGGGCATAGTTTACTGGATTCATTTAGGTGTTTAAAACTTCTGCTGTTATGTTATTGGGCTTAACCTCAAAAGTTTTATGGATGCATTTGCAAGGAGATGTGTATGTATATGTGCTTCTGGTGATGCGAATACGCCCTTGGTTCTCACTGGGAGTGGCTATACGAAGTGTCAGCTCAAGTCCCAAGATTAAAGGGATAACATCTTGAATAGTTGGAGGAGAATATTAAGGTTTAATAGGATAATATTTCAATGTGAAACTTCAAATGAACCTGCAACTGTAACAATGACTATGCTGAGACACATTGCTGTTTACATAATTACCTATTATATGTCTTCGGGGTGTCCAGCTCCACTTGTGTTCAGATTTTGTTACTGCCTACATGACTTGTCAAAGCACAGTTCTATTGGTAAAAACATTAAAGCTGCGACATCTTCGTTATGTTCTTGCACTCCAACTACATACATCAGTGCTCCTCTTCATTTTTTCACGTGTTGACCACATATGTCTTGTAGTGCAAATACTAATGCATCCTGGTGCACCCCTGAAAAGGACGTCACAGGAAAATACGTCATTAATGCAATATGTGGTGGTTGTTTTGATGAAAGCATGCCACGCTTGAAAAAATGGAGAGGAGCACTGATGGACTTGACTGGAGTGCAAGAAAAATAATGCGGTCACTGGTTTAATTGTGCAGGGGCCCACTGATCTCCTAGCAGAAGTGACGTAAGCAGTAACGTAACCTGAACACAAGTAGTCAGCTGGACACCTTGATGGACACAGGTGTAAACGGCGAAGTGTCTCGGCTCTCCGATAAGCATTTTAAAACCAAGTGTAAACAGGGCTAATGAGAGACTCGGGACTAAGGTCAGACACTTTAGTGGGACGTTTATTAAAGAAGGTGAACTAACTCAAATCCCAAACAGAATCTCAAATTGGTTATGATGGAGTTCACTGTCATTGAGGCGGAGTCGGATTTAAAAAACTTTCTCTCATCCTCACATTCACGTTTACATTGCTGTTAATTGTAGAATTGGCTTCAATTAGCATACCAACATATATTTACCCTGCTTTCTTTACTCTCTGCCAACATTTCCTGACAATCCGCTTCACTGTTTTCTCCCCACTGCCCCAGTGAAGCCGAGGAACCTCTGTAGCGCTGGGAAAACCTTGGCTTGTGGCCATTCCAGCACTGCCTGCACCTTCTGTTCCTCCCTGGGTATGCCCTCAGGTTACATATACCCTGTGAAGGAAGTAGTTGAGAAGTAAAACTGGCATTTCTCAGCCTTGATGTACAGCTTGTGATTCAGTCACTTCAGTTCATGTAAGCTATGAGAATACGCCAATATATTATTGATGCAAACCACATCATAGGTGTGCATCATGTCATGCAGAACCTCAGTGATGAATGACTGGAACACAGCTGGGGTTTTCACCAGGCCACAGGGCATAACAAGGTATTCACAGTGCCAAATGGACATGGAGAAGGAGTCGCCTGTTCATCTTCCTATCTTGAGTCACACAAAGCCGTACACCTGGTTTTAGCCAAATCTGGTGAAAACTCTGACCCCACACATCTGGGAGTTGGGGTGGGGTTGTTATTTGAGGGGGTGTTGTTTAAAAATTGGTGATGTCCTCATTATGGTAGGAGCCGTCTGCTCAAAAAAGGTCTTTGGTCAAGCTGAGCAGAGAGCTGACTCCACATAGAGCTGAACATCACAACCTGCTGCTCCAAGAAAAGGGGATTTAGTGTCGTCAACTTCTGAGTCTTTCTCATTAAACCTGCCGCATCCACGTTAAGGCTGAGCATTCTGCATCAACTCCAAGGAGGTGGATGTTTCTAAACAAGGTGTAAGCTGAACAGAAACAGCCAAGGTAAGGTGCAAAAGGCTAGAAAAAGAAGAAAAGAATCTAACTGACAGATTCCAACAGTAGATAAATACTCACATCTTCACAGTTTAGTACAAATACCAAGCAACTAAAGACGGAAAACAAAGTACTTAAAAAGTGGAACTTATCAAGGGAAACATAAAACTGGTGTGCACAGGAAATAAGTGAAACAACCAGAGAAGTCATTCAAACTATGCAAAAGGTTGCCCTCTTGTGATTTGGAGGGGAATTATCCAAGGTGGACATGACAGCTGCATGGGTGTCTTTTTTGGACTCAGCAGGGGTCAATCAGAGTAAAATGGAACCCACTCATTACTGTGGACTGGTTTATTATACTGACATGTGACAACATTGTCATACTGTCCCAGGCTGAAATCATCTCAGATCACTAGCTCATTTCATTTGAAATGTCTTACTCATAACATACATGTGCACTTTGCCTCCCTGCTCGGCTGAGGATGTTGCTCTTCTTCCCCACTTGGCCGAGGACGTCACTCTGCCTCCTTGCTCTCTCCCCCTCTGGCCTCTCAGGGGTTGTCACGCCCTCATCTTGCCCCTCTATGGCTGTCATTCCTCCCTCTGCCAATGGGAGCTCCAGCCCTCCTGAGTTTTTAGTGCTTCAAGAGATGGGGGGAGTAGATTAAGGGGGCCACTATATCATATGCACCATGAACAATTTTGCTCCAGATTTTTTATTAGTTTGAATGTCTTCCTTGCGTTTCTTTGTCTTTTCTTTGGTTGTTTTACTGATTTCCTGTGTACACTTGTCTTGTGTTTCCCTTGATTAGTTCCCCTTTAGAAATTCTGTGTTTTCCCTTTTTATTTGCTTGGCATTTGCATTGTTTTGCAGTGTGATGTATTGTATTTATTATTGTGTTGTGGTGATGTGAGTCTGCTATTGAGTTCTCTAATTAAATTCTTGGTTTTTACACTTTCTTGTTTTTCTAGCCTTTTAATCCTTCCCTTTAAAAAAGCCTGCACCTGCATCGACCTCCCTGGATTTGTTACACCCTCAGAGGGTTTTGCAGATTATCCAAATGAATATTGTAGTAATCAACAATTACTGTTTTTTTTCCACAGAAACAACCAGGAAATTCAGAACACGCCACTGGTGGCCTATAAAGGCTATTTGGTAGAAGCAATTGAGAAGCCTTTTTTTTGTTTCTGTGCTCATTATGTTAGTAAGAACACTTCAAACACAAGTCTAGACTTTTGTGTAGTGCCAAGGATCTCATTATAAATGACTGTAATGTCTCCTCCTCTGCTATTTAGAAGAGGGCAGTATGTACAGCTCTGTCTGGGAGGGATAGTTTCAGTTAAAGCTAACTATTCCCAAAATCCATTATCAGTTATAGCTTAATTTACAATAGGTGCTTACAGTAAGTGCATATATATAAAAGATATGATATTTTTCAGCCCTAGCTTCAGATCAAAGGCGCTGGCTGAACATTAGTGTGATCTACAGTAATTTTATCCTAGATATAGTACTTTCTGTGAATCTTCATTGTTGTTTTTGTTTAGCTTGCCAAACAGACACCGTTTCAATGTGCTGGAACCCAAGTGATCCTGAGTGATGAGTCAAGGCAGCTAGCAGACGGTCAGCTTGGCTTGTTTGTCTGCTGCCTCGACCTGGTTCTGGATTCCTGATGGGATGGATACTGTCCCGCCATAAGACTTCCAGACTTCCAGACTTCCTCTCAAAAGTACTCCAATTATCAGTAAATCACAGGTTGTTTTTGGCACACCACCTGAACATCCAGGATTCAACAACAATAAGCTAATCACCGTAGCTCACTGAGATTGGGCCAGAACTTAAAAAAAGAATTGGACATCACCTTTGCTAATTTCACACCTCTGCAATGTTGCCCTTAGTAGTCTCTGAATAACAAATGTGTATATCATTAGCTCCTAAATAAAGAACTATCTTGGAAAACCTGTGCTTTCCTAAGACCCCAGGATTACCTGGAATTACGCTACCTACAACTGCTGGTGCCCCTGGCAAAATTCACATGCCATAGCATGGGGTCTCCTATAACCAGAGCTCAACCGACTTCTCAGTGAATGTCTCACAGAGGAGATCAAATGTCTTCAACATGCAAACCAGAGAGGAGTGATGTTCCTGTTAATAAGTCTTGATGCTAACCTTGGCTGTTCGCTTATCCCATAAGTGGACACCCAGTTTCCCTGCTGTAGGGGCTCTAATGCCAGAGTTGGCTGTTTGCTATCCCTGCCTAATGTACCCAGATATTCCTCTACGGAGACTAGTCTTCTTTGGTGTCTTGATGTGCACCTCTAATGCTACAAACTTCTCCATCAGAATGTCAAACAGTCTACATTTCTCATGGGTGAAGCTATTACAAACCACAGACAGAAGAAGAAGAATTAAAAACCTTGCAGTCATCAGCCTGAATAAACTCGAGGTTGCCCATTCTAAAACGTTTGAAGATACTACTTACATTAGTCATTGCTTCTTGGTGAGGATTTCAGGTAGGTCCATTAGCTGAATTTAAACAAAAATGGTTTTCAAAAAAAAAGAGCTATAATGGCACCAAAATAAGGAAAAAAAATTAAACAACTGATATTGTAATAAATAATGCAGAAATTGTAATAGGGGAAAAAATATTGTTTCATTTAAACACTCCACAAGGTGAGAATCCCCTGCCAAACAGATTCAAAAATAAGAACTATGACCAATACATGGCTTCAGTCCTTCAGCCTTTTTCTACATGAAGATTTTGGCAGATGCTAGTGATGTGCAGGGCCTAAGGCTCTAATGAATGTACTTCTCTCTAGTCTTACTGATGGACAAATGACACATGTGGTAGCACAGAGAAAGCAAGTAAATAATACAATCCCCAGGCTGGTGAGATTTTGGTAGCACTTTGCTTACAGATGATAATACTCTGAGGGCATTCTCTTTGCTGTCGGTCTCAGTATGAAGGTGAAGCCACACTGTAATTTAGACTTAATGAGCTGAGGAATGCAATGACAAGATGACTGTATTCCCTCTCAGCCAGAGAAGACCTCGACTGACAGACTATCCAAATGAGTCCATTGCAAACAAGAAGAGTCTCAGTTTGAGGCTCATAATCGAGAGCCCAGTGGTCTACCATCCAATACCTGAAATGGAGCATGGAGTGGTTTATGAATATGGAGTTATCTTTGCAGATGAACTCATTTTGGACTTCATCTCAAAGGTCTCACTGAAATTGTGTGATGACAGCTTGCTCATTTCGTCAGCTCTGGGCTGGAAAGAAAGCGCATGCTCAGCCACTGTGGTGTTGCATTGACCGAAAACAAAGTGTTCCTGTCTTGACTCCTTTCCCTTGGGTGCATGATCAAACACAGCATTTCTGTCCTGGTTAGCAGAGAAAATGAAAATCACCTTAAAACGTGTGTGATGAACACAGGGCATTGCAAGAGAAATCATTGGCATCCATTGGCTTCATTTTCAAATTTATCAAGTCGAAAGGCAAAAACTAGGACAAGTAACTGGAAAATCAATCTGTGGCAGAGGGAGAGCACATGGGTGGTGCAATGCTGTTTGATAACTAAATGACAGTGAGTTCTCGATGAGCTTGTGTACTTTTGCATAAGCTGCTTCTACACAGTAGCTGGAAGTAGCATGGCGAACATCTAGCACGCACCTCCATAACTCCAGTGACATGGAGCTCAGAGTGTTGGACAGATTTTCCGTATTGTTGTCCATCCTGTAATCGTTGTGCAGTCTCACATGCTTCCACAGGTCTGATGAGCTAGATATGACATTTGAGTGACATAAGGTTTAAGGTTATGTATTTTGCATATCAAAATCAGGTATGTCAATCTCTAGTTCTGAAAAACCATAGCCCTATAAAGATTTGTGTTATTTCTCTTCCAATACATCACATTTACCCAATGAAGAATGAATTAATTAAAATTTGCTAATAAGATGGTAAGTCCTCTCATGTGTGGTAAATAAAGTAGAATGCTAAACTCTGCAGCACTCTGGCCTTCCAGGACATTTTATGTTTTTATATTAATTACTGCATGATCCTAAGGCACTAAATATATTTGGCACTAGTGGCAACAAGATACTTTAAATAAAAAAATCTTTCCCTATCTATCTCTTTTAGAGATTAATTTCCGCAGCACGTTCTACAAACAGTGTAGAAGTTATCCTGCTGCCTATTTTCAACTCCTAGAGCAGCACAAGCAACATCAGCTCAGCAGCTCTAAAATGTCACCTCAGTTAAACTGTAATGCATCCCACGAACACTGATTCATGTTTAAAATGTTAATCATTGATGAGGCATTGTCAGGCTGAATAGACAAATGATACCGCGCCTTTAAAAGTGCATCATATGCGCTGAAAGCAGTTGTCGTATAGGTACACACGTGCAGGCAATATACAGGGTGTCCCAAAAGTCTCTATGCATAGGGGAAATGACCACTTTTTGAGCAAAAATGTCTTCTAAAAGTTTTCATACTTCATTTATATTACACGTTTTTTCCTTTAAGATTGCCTTCGACAAAAGACTTTGAAAACACACTGAAATCATTCTCATGGCTACAGAACAAAGATCACTGAAAGGAACGCATTCGAAATGCAATTACACACCTGATGTGTTAACACAAGTTGATCGGGAGATCATGGGTGGGAGAGATGATTTCCTGTGTGTTTACAAAGAAATGGCAATCCTGTAGAGAATGTTTTTTAAAATAGTTACATTATGATTTAATTATGAGTTAATTTCCCCTATGTCTGGAGGGTTTTGGGGCACCCTGTGGAATAATACCATGATTAGGGCCACTGAATGAGTTATTGCACTGTTGTAGGTATGTAAAAATTCTCAGGCAGATCACCTGGATATTATAAACAGTGTCGGACACACTCTTATCAGAATACTGAAAACACAGTTTCTCTCGGTAAATAAACAAGTTATCTATGGTTTTAACCTGGCCCAAGATGATTCTGCACATAGAAAATATTAGGTAAAAATACACTTTTCAGCGCTTTACCTAGAAGTGTTCAAAATTCCCTGTCTTAAAACCTTAAAAGTAATAAAAACTGGAAATTCCTCTTATCCGTCTGAGGATAAGAGGATCTTTACTTTAAAGTTTCTTTTTCAAAAAGATTGATTAGGCATTCTTATTTGTGTTTTGCTTGGGAGAAAAATTCAGAATGATACAACAAAAAGAGACATGACACAAAAAAGAGATGGATGGAAAGGTCCCACTTTTTCATCAACACATTTACCGCCACACCACACGGGATATTTTTTAGCTGATGTGTAAAGGGTGTAAAAAAGGCTAGCTATTTTTCAAGAGTTGGCCGAAGAACTGCACAGCGAAATCAAATGAAGAGTTAAAAGGGATTGAAATTTGTTTTCCAATTGTTCTTCACACATTACTTTCTCACATAAACACAATTTAATTTGGACAGCTAATATGCAGACATAAGTATTTAACATACTAAAATTACTCATACTTTGCACCTAGTGTGATTTTCTCGAAGTACTTAAGCTAGCATATGAAAAATACGCCATTGCGCTTCCAGTCAAATATACACAGATATGATAGTATAGCAAAAGTAAGCTGTAGGCCTACAACTCTCCAAATCCATGCTAGCATGCTAGTAATAAACTTGGAAGTGTGTTTGAATGAAGACGACTCGTCAGATCTTAGCAGCTCTGAGAAGAGTGTGAGACTTTGTTGAAGTCACTACTGAAACTCCAGAGGAGACATACCGTATGCGAGATCACTGGGTTTTGTGTTACAGAAGAAAAAGTGGAAAGACAGGAAAGTCATTTATCTGTCAGATATCTCTCTTTTATTTTAATTGGCTCTCATTACTGACTAAGTAAAGCTATAGAGTTAATAAGGAAGACTCTAATTATATAGTTTTTGCCTTGGTGGACATGACATATACGCAAATGCAAGAGGATATGGAAAATGTGACTGTAATTTCTAAGTGAAATATTACTTAGTCTAAGAAAATGTGAACAAATTTATACATTTCACCACGAATGTCTGCAAAGCACCAAGTTTATTAACACTGAGAGAAGTCATGATAACATTTGTGGTTGATATTCTGTCATGTTTTCCTCTGAGCTTTTATGAAAACAGCCAAGGCCGCTTCATTGTTCTGTGCTGAGTGAGACTTGTTGTGCGTCATCGTCTTGTCCTGTTGTGAATGAATGCCAGACTTTTTCTAATGCCACTGCGCTGCTCAGATGTTTAAGTGCTCTCAGCTTCTCCAGTACTCTCTTTTCTTCATAACATATGCAGCTCTAACGCGGCGAGCAGACCTTCTGCCTCATCCCTTGATAGTCTTTTTATTCCTTAGTAGGATCCTCCTATAGCGGAGTTATTTGATCTCCTTGACAATACTCGTCACTAATATTCTCTTTTCACCTAGTCCATCTTCAAAAGCTTGAAAATGGACTCTTCTGTCATTTAGGTGTTTGGCTAAGCATTACTGGCTCATCTACTTTGTTGATCATAATGAAGGCCCAGTTCTTTGGCCTTGATTTTCATCCTTCTCCCAGGTGCTGCTGAACACAAGTAGCAGATGAGAGCTTTAGCACTCTGTTTATTCATTCCTCTCTCTGTTTTCTCCTTTCTCCTCTAATTCTCCTTTTTAACGTTGCCATGCATATATTAACATACTAAATAAATACTGCTATACAGAAGCATTTATATACAGTACACTTATATTTAAATGATATTCCACAAGTACCTTTTTTGCTTCAGACACAGACATCTTTCTTATGCTTGGTCTACTAATCCATTTTTTTTACTAATCCATTTGGCAAATTGCACATAATTGCAGCCAGAACAGCTCAGCACATATTTCAGGTCTTCTCTGACCTACAGCATATTGCACATGACTCATCATTCACAGCATCTGGAATACTAATGGAATTTCTACTCAATGCAGATTTCATTTCTCAAGCATAATAAGCCTGAAATGTAGCTACATCTGTCCTTTGTCATTTGCACTCAGCCTGCAATCAGAACATGTGAACTGATTTGCTGCAGTGCTGTGCATCAGGCACTTCTCTGTGAATTAATTCCCTCGGCACATAAAACTTTGATGCAGCTTCGGCGGCTCGTTGCTAAGTCTGAGAGCGTTCCTGATTTAAGGCAGAGAGCATTCCTGATTCTCACAAGGCCGTCAATACATTCTGAAAGCCATCAATGGGTTTTGAAATAACGATTGACGCTCCTCATTCCCTCAGCTGCTAAGCAGCAGGGACATATATGATGCAGTCTTGATTCCTGTCTTCCTTTTATTGATCTTTTTGTATATTCTGACATCCGTAGCTTTATAAAGGTGTAATTTGATCATCTTTACAATTTAAAATGGCTCTATGATCAGTAGCTAAGCTGGTTTAATGAGTTAACTGCTCTCGTGCACCACTTCCTGGTGAGCTCGCAGCTCTTCAAATGAAACCACAAAGCTATCTTTGAAAATGTTTGGACACCTTACATGCACCGCACATACATATAGTTTTACTTTAAAAATGAATCTTTTTCAAATGGCTGTACTGACACAAAATTTTAAAATAATAGATACAATTATAAAAGATAGGTGAAATTCTTTCAGGCGCTGCAAATAGCTAGCTGAGCATGTAGCATTGAGCTTACTTCTGTTTACTGCTGCTACACTGAATATTAAATAAATACTGAATAAAGGGCATTTTTTTAAAAATAAAATGTGGAAAAAATGTACTGTTCAATCAAAAAAGAGTTTTCTTAGACTATAAACTATTAGATTATGTTGCTAAACAGTAAGAAATATCCCAGTCTAGCTACAACAGGGGTAGGAAGAAAACCCCCTCATAGCTATTAGTGGGAGCAAAACACTTCCACCTACAAGCAAATATCATTCCTGTTTCTTAAAATGACAAGAAAGGAAAGTCTTGTTAGACTCTGTTCCAGTGGTATAGATTATATGGATATTGTCACAAAGGTGTGAATTTTTGTATACGCATTTAGGAAGAAGATACTATTTTGTGAAGCAGTGTTCTTACTGCTGGATTATTTATTTAACAATCTGTCGATATACTCTGTAGCGTAGTGTGAGGAGGCAATCAATCTGAAGGCCTCAGCATTGAGCTGTTCATTTTCCTGCCACTGGCCTCAGAATGAGTTCTCTTAATTTAACCATCTGAATCAAAAAGAACTGGCACTGGCTTAGATATTGTTCTATAGCTCAAGTATTTGCAAACTAGACCTTTACCACTGTTAGTTTTCAGCTCTACAGCGTAATCCATGGTTTCTATTATTTAAAGATGGACGCAATTTTCCAGAAAGTCACTCAGCATAACATTCATCTGAGATAAAAACGTGGTCTTTCTAAAGCATGCCTAATCTAAAAGCAAGTCACTAAACTGAAAAGATTTTATGTGTTTTCTTGTGTATGCCTGTCTGCCTATATACACTATATGGTCGAAAGGTTGTGGACACCTGACCATCATGTGGTTCTTCCCCAAACTGTCTGTGGTTGACTTTGTGGGCTGTAGCGTTACAGTTTCCCTTCACTGGGACTCAAACCTGTTCCAGCGCCTGAGCACAAAGCAGCTCCATGGTGTTCAGGTTAAGGTTGGAGTGGAAGAACTGGAGTGTCCTGCACAGAGCCCTGACTTCGACCCCACTGAACACCTTTAGGATGAACTGGAACTGGAGCCTCCTCGACATCCCAACATCAGCGCCTGACCTCACTAA
>JAQMYM010004505.1:0-13213 GCA_030014255.1 Parauchenoglanis ngamensis | reverse complement strand
TCTCCCATCCAGCCCCCTGCAGCTCACAGCTCAGAGTGACGGTGTCTCCAGTGTAGATGGAGCTCTGAGGATTCACTATCAGAGTCGGTTTGGGTTTTGCTGTTGGAATGAAATGATGAAGGTGTCAGAGCTGCTTTTCACTTTACAGCATAAGCAGTATATTCACTGTGTCCATGTGACCATTTCAGGCTAAAATATATATAACATTTGATACAAAATCTGTTGTACCTTTATTACAACTGTATGTTTTCTTACGACATGAATATGAATGAATACACGAATACACGAATATACGAATATGACATATATTCAGTATATTTTCTATATAACAAAGTTTATGATTGGACTGAAGTGTAAAAAACTGTTTGCTGATGTTAGACTGTTATTTTATGGATCCTGCACAAATTGTTCACTAGAATTTGAACATATCAACATTCTCCTAAAAATCAGCAAAATTATGACTTTCTAGAGCAAAGTCACGACAAAGGACTTTTACCAAAAATATCTGCAAACATTCTGAAGTTGGATATAATCATGTAGCTAAGAAACATTCATTATCATTTTCTAATTAGAGACTATGAAAGTAGGATAAGCCTGCTGTTTTAGTGAAGAAGAACGAGTTATGCATCACAGTTGGAGAACTTGAATTAGACTTTTTTCTTTTTTAAAAATGTAAAGTTATAAATAAGATATTTACTGAATAAACTTATTAGAGAAAACTCAGAAAAATCCATTAGGAGTAACTACAGCTGAATTGCTGAAAAATCAGGTTCTGACAAAAAAAAAAAAGAGTTTTTCCTGAAATGACATGAAAATGATTTTATTTAAATTATATTCTAAAAGTGTCTTGGTATCTTTCTGCAAAAATCACATTGAGTAACAATCCAGTTTAACAAACACAGTGGTAACTCCAGTCTTCTTAAAGGTGTTTAAAACCTCAGTTACTGACAGCTCAAAATCTGAAACCTCAAACTAATGATAAGGTTTTAAGAACAAAAACAAACCCACAGACTCACCTGATACAGTCAGTGTAACAGGATCACTGAGCTCTGAATTCGGTCCACTGCAGGTGTAATTACCCCCAGAGTTTGCATCAGTCAAGATCGAGATCGAGACCATTTCCTGCCCCTGTCGATAGACTGTCTCATTTTTATACCAGCTGTATGGCCCCTGAGTGCCTCTTCCCTTTATGTCACATCTGAGTGTAACTCTCTCTCCATTGAGCACATGTGTGTCAGGCTTTATGGACACCACAGCTTTAGGTCTCCCTTTAAAATAAATCTGTTGTTAAAATTTTGTATCTAAAATATTTCCTACGGATACTGAAGTGGACAGAGTCATTTTAACAACACTATGAATAATTTAATTAGACATAAACTAGGGATGCATCAATGCCCTTTTTTCAGTCCGAGTACATAGTTTCGGTACTTGCTGATACAGACAATGAAATTATTTATTTACTTAGTTTTAAGCCAGGGGGTTCCAAACTTTTTGTGTAAATGACTCCAAATGGACATTATGAATTTTCTGTGCCTGCAAGCCTTGATCATTATTTGTTTCATTATATGTTTGTTTGTTGTTAAATCCAGATATACTATAATGTAGGACTACTACAACATTTGAACATTTTATTACATCAGTAACACACAAATGGCTTCTGTGTAACATAACTGACTCTAAACCAAAGGAATGTATCTGAAGCACCAGATAAGTGTTGTGTTAGACTATTCCAGTCTGGGGTGCTGAGATTCAGCTCGACTCTATGCAGAGGGTCTGGTTCATATCTGTGGTCTAACTTTAACTGCACATGCAGAAGCAGCGACAACGAAAGCTAAATTGTTCACACACTCACTGCATATCTGTGTAAGATTTAAAAGCAAACTTGACTAGCCAGCATGTCAGAGCCCGAACATCTCTGTCCACCAAGTTTCCAAGTTGAACTGAAAAATGTTTAGTGATTTTAATCACACTGAAAAGTTCTGTCTCTAATTAGACTTTACACTGTTGTTGTGATTATTGTCATGAGCTGCGCCTCGAATACAAAACTCTGACCTTACATTCAAAAGTATTAAATAATCTATAAAATCCAGAAGTCTGGTACACAAAACAGGTTTGAAAGGTACATACAGGTATTTTGTATTTAAGCATTAACTTACTCTGTACAAATATTTGTTTGTTTGTTTGTTTTTGAATAATTTTTATTAAATGTTAAAGTTATTTATATCTCTTAACTACATTAGTACAACATGACAGGATAGTGAAAAAGACTAAAAATAACATCCCTGTCAGGATCTGCTCCTCATGGCCCACGCGAGTGCGCCCGATGAACTCGGCCGCTCGCGTAGTGCTTCTGATGTCTCCGTCACGCGCAGTGCGGAAGCGCGCACTTCCGCATTTTGGTGCGAGCGACGGAGGACTACAGCCCCCACTTACACACACGCCCAGCATGATCACGTGACCCAAAATTGGATGCACCTGCATCTAATTCAGAGACTAATCATGTTCATGTTTTAAAGGCCTCTCAGTTGCGCTTCGAGTCGCGAAGCATTAGCATTACCCTCGCGGACACTTTTGCCAAGCCTCTGAATACCCCTGTTTTGACCTCTTTGTGTTTGGATTATCTTTGATTTACTGTTTGCCGATCGACTGACCTTGTTTCTGTTTTTGGATATTCTCTGCATGCCATTTCTGTACCTCTGCCTTGAGTGTGTATATAGTGCGTGTATATAATAAATTCAAGATGAGTTTCACTATGCCTTCTCACCTGTATTTGTGTTCTGCCACACCCCGCAAACAAGACAATCCCCTACTAATTTAATGTGGCTTGTCTGACAGTAACATCCAAATATATTAGGACACAAAATTCATTTTTCTAATATTTATCTGTATATAATGAATGACATAAAAAAAGCGATTGTGAGTTTGTAACTCTCTCATGACCTTATTTGTAAATCAAATTAAATGACCCCATGTGGAGCTGAGACCCCTAGTTGGGATCCCTGTATTAAGCAATCAGGGGCATCATGGAACATTTTATTTAGCTCTTGTTTATGTTGGTTGCTGTTGTGTGCAGCTTTTTTGGTGTAGTGTAGACTCAGGTGAGCAGGAAAGAAATCTCATATGTTAGTTTCTTTGCACATTTGCTTAAATCCAGCTTGCTAATGACTACCTTTGTGTGCACACAACCTTAAACATAATCTTGGTATCTGATATTGCTCTGTGTGACGGCCTGGACATCTGTCCTTCTCTGTAGGTTTAATGTTGTTTGTTGTTTTTCTCTCTTTCCTCTTCCTTGCATTGCAGACCATCTAGCTACCTGCCTGTGTCATGGTTCTGCCTGTAAAGACTGACTTGATGGAATTATAGGGAAGGCTATAAGGCCCGGTCTGCCCTTGGTTTGAGTTCTCTTTTTTCCCTGGAGGTTGATGTTTTAATGTCGAAGGCTTCATTATTTTTCCTTTGTTGGATTCATTTTTTGCCAGCATTTCTTCAGCATCCATGCTACTTCCCTGCACTCGACAAGTGCCTCATATACTGTCCACTGACTATTCCAACTGGTCTATGCATCTTGTTTTTAATTAAAATAACAACTTAGTTTTAAATTGCCATTCTTTTTTTGTTGCAACCTGAACAAAAGGGCTGCAACATCTGTGTACTCAGGTTGGCTGCCCTCGCATTCTCCCTTAAATGTACTTTTTAAACTCCATAATATTTTGCTTGTATTGTAGGAAGTTGCTATAGTTCCTTCTCTTGACATTTTCACAGAGCACAGTTTGCTGTTTTCTTTGCTCAGTGACTGTACATATCAGTGGACAGAGCAAAAGGGGAATCAAAATCTTGTGAAATTAAACCAAGAGCCTGAAGCCTTGGAGCTAGAACATGTGCAGTAAATATGGCCAGGTGACA
Source organism: Parauchenoglanis ngamensis (assembly GCA_030014255.1). Lineage (NCBI taxonomy): Eukaryota > Metazoa > Chordata > Actinopteri > Siluriformes > Auchenoglanididae > Parauchenoglanis > Parauchenoglanis ngamensis. The sequence continues at coordinate 9,307 of JAQMYM010004505.1, read as the reverse complement.
GTAGGTCCACCTCTCATCCGCCATTATTAGTGATGGAGACTGGGTTAACTCAAAGTATTGAGTGTTGTTAATTATAATATATTATGCTAAATTGTAGTCACAATTTTCACAGGTAAATGAATATTACCATTGTCAATAAAATGTTGAGCTTTGAGTGGTCACGCTGGCAGGGTTTGGCTGGACACTTGTACAGGTAGAAGGCCACAGTGAAAACAAACGTGTTTAATAAACCCAGTATGGCAGAGGTACAAGAACAGCAGGCAAGAGAATAATCCAAACAACTGAAACAAGGTCGGGCGATCAGCAAACAGAGCAATGTAGGGAAAGCAAAAAGACAATATCCACACAGGGAAAAAAAAGTAAAAAAAAAAAAAAACAGAATAGTGAACTTGGAACATAAAGGCTTGGCAATCGCAATCATGGGGGCTAAAGTAATGCTTGCAAAGTCATTGTGATTCCGAGAGTCCTTTTCAACTTTATGTGCACGTGCATGAATTTGATGCAACTGCATCCAATTGACAGTCACGTGTTACAAGGAGTGTATGTCAGCCATCTTGGCTGGGAGCACACTGGGAAATGAAGTCCACAATAGTAGTTCGCAGCATAATGTGTAAGTGTGTGTTGCTGCACTGGGAAGGGCGGATATAATCGGGAGCACACAACGCGTGTCCGAGTTCACAAAGCACACTGTGCGTACAGCGAGGGACAGATCATGACAGAAACTCCTATCCAAAGGCACTACACCCGGAGCATCCAAGGAGACACTGAGCTTTTGGCTAGATGAGGGCGTGGGCAGGAACTGGAGACACTGGAACCAGGATGTGCTCTGTGACTGCGACTGGAACAAGAGTGGGCTCTGTGGCTACGACTGGAACAGGAGCAGGCTCTGTGACTTGGACTGTGGATTGCGGGCTGTCTTGAACTGTAGCCACCACAGACATGGAGAGACGAACTCACTGGAGAACCTAAACATTTGCCTTGACTGGAGTGGGCTCTGAGGCTTTAATCAGCTCTGTAGCTGGGGCAGGAGCAGCTCTGTGGCCTGAACTAGGGCTGTTCCTGTGGCTTGGACAGGAGCAGGCTTTGGCTCTGCAACTGTGGCTGGAGTGAGCTCTGGTTCTTCTGTCAGCTCAGACTTGGGTTCAGTCATAGTCATGGTCTAGTACTCAAGCACAGACTTGGACTCAGGTGCGGACATGGTCTCGGACTCTGGCACAGACCTGGACTCAGGCGCAGGTGCGAACTTGGACTCAGGTGCGAACCTGGACTCTGTGATAATGTCATCTTCAAAGCCAGGAGTGCACTAGTGTGAAGCCCTCCATTTTCAGCCACTGGAGGGGACTCAGGAGTGGTTGGTTCTCAGCTTGCATTGATAACTCTGGGGCGCAGGCTGCCTTCTCAGCCTGCTTTGGTCTTAGTCATTGCTGCAGTCCTCCCAGTCGGCCTGCTGAATGGAATGACTGGCTAACCTTACCAAGCTACTATAAGTGTTGGGTAAGGCCATATAGTCAATCGCAAATTTTCATACCAACACTCCATTCACTTATGTTGGTTTGCCAGTTATAATATCAGTACAAAAAGCTAGGGTAGACATCAAAATTAGCAACATATCAGAAAAACTGCAAAGAATTCCCTGCTGAGGGTTTGTTAGAACTGTTTACAACAGAACAATATATGGCTTTGCTACAAAACCATCAAAAGTATCAGGGTGTGTTGGAAAGGGAATGCGTGTTCATGAGACTCAAATGTCCAAATCTGTCAATCACCTCATCAACCATGACCTTTTATTCATAACCAAATAACTTCTATAAAACATGTTTTTCATGAGGAAAGATTTTGGGGGAGATTTCAGGTTCAGCTGAACTTGCAAAATGACTGAACTCTATTGCTGAAAATAAGTATAGTGAGATGGAACTTCAGATGTAAAATGGAATTTTGCCACATTTCAACACAGTTGAGGAACCTGGGAATGGGCGGGGTTAAAATTGTACTGCAGACAGTTATTAGAAGGCCTCAGAGACATTTAGACAGTACCAGTACATTCAGTACCTGAGCGAACTTCTGGTTCTTTATGACCCGCCACGCCTACTTAGATAAAAAAAAAAAGTGCAGGCTATTTGTTAGTACCTCGAATAGTGAAGGCTACAGCAGGGGGAAGAGCTTTCTCTTACAAAGCCCCTCAATTATGGAACAGCCTTCCAATTAGTGTTCAGGACTCAGACACAGTCTCAATTTTTAAATCTAGGCTGAAAACACATTCGTTAAACCAAGCCTTTTGCTAATAGCCTTCTACTAGGTAAAGGAGCAGATCTGGAGGGTTCTCAGGCATAGAATCTTTTGGTAAACTGGGATGTTTGGATGCTGTCGACCCCCACTCTCACATGTTCACTCAGGTTTGTTGACTGTGGAGTGGCTGGCCACCTTATGTCCCAGGGGGCCCTCATGTCTGTGTTACCTTCTGGCTCTCCCTTTTAGTTATTCTGTCATAGCTAGTCTTGCCGGAGTTCCTGTTTGCACTCAGCACATGATATACTCTGTTCCTCACCGTTAGGTGACAATGACCATACCTAACAATCTGCCTTTTCTCTTCTCTCTCCCTCTCTGTCTGTCTGCCGAGCTGCACATGCTACAGTAAAACTCCAGTGATCCTGACCCCTTCTGCTTTCCGGACCTGCCTGACCCATCCCGGTGTCCTACTCCTGGTTGGGGTCATCACTTGGAAACCACTTGCTCCTGTTAAATTTGGCACCATATAAAGTGCCTCAACATACACCTAGAACTGTGAAGATGCTTCTTGACATTTGTCTGCTGTTGACATGAGCAGTTCTGCTACAATGGCATAGGACTCAAATCACCACCAACAGTCTTGCACTCTAAACTTGACCCTAGTATTAAAGGTTGTTCATTGTAATTGCACTATACAGTGTGACCCAAATGAGGATGGGTTCCCTTTTGAGTCTGGTTCCTCTCAAGGTTTCTTACTTTTGCTATCTCAAGTGGTTTTTCCTTGCCACCGTCGCCATCACCACAGGCTTGTTCATTAGGGATATGTATAGATAAATGTAAGAGTCATAAGTTTATATTCAGTATTTATATTCTTCTGTGAAGCTGCTTTGTGATGTCTGTTGTTAAAAGCGCTATACAAATAAAATTGAATTGAAAATTTAATAGAATTGTTACAAATTTTTGGCAATAGAAACTTTTGTGTTAATGTAAAATCACCCTTTGTCCTGAAAATTCTGTTACAGTTTTACTTCTGATGACACCTGAGACTCCTTCCTAAATCTAAACTAAATGTTAACAAAAGATTAAATAAACCCATGATCTTACCTGCAGACATTACTATTGTCAAAGCTACTGTTAAAAAAATCCACACCTTCTGACCAATCAAAATAAAGATTTCAGTAGAACTATGGTATAAAATCATGTAAATAATGTATACAGTATGGGGTTTTGAGTAGCATTAGGCAGGGTTCATGTTTATTGGAACATTAACTTATGTGAGTTAACTTTAATGTTTATTCCAGTTTAATTACTTTACCTAGTTTAATCAATAACAACAAAGTCATATACTATATATAAACAAAAAGAAAAAAGGAAAAAAAAAACAGGCTCCATGTTATTAAATAAACACCTATACTTGTGTCTATGTGCATGTTGGCATTGGGCAGTTAACGCTAAACAATCTAGCTTTGATTAATGAATCAAATATAATTAAATACCAAAATAAATGGAATCATGTATGTTAATTCTCACCAGCTCCTGCAGACAGCTCTGCTATATGCATAGTGCAGTATGCATATAGGGGAATATTGCACACCTAGCAAGTTCCCCACGCAATACAACTCATTACCAATAATTACATACCAGTTTCTTTTCTGTTTCTATCTTAAATATTTGAATGTGTTGTACTCAATCACATTCCTTTTGTAGAATGACCTCCCCTACCATGGACAGCCACTCCAAAAAGACTACCCTATTATGAGCAATCTGAACTTCCAAAAGGTCTTTTATAAACTAAATCTATTAGCAGCTTTTGTATCAAAGACTAACACATTGTTCTGATGACTCCCCAACCCTGACACCATAAAAAATCCGTTTGAAGATCATACAAGGTTTCCTGGAAGGGCAAGAAATCCACCATCCATGAATCAATTTAAAACAAACAGTGAGTCAGCTTGGGTACAAAAGTCAGCTAAGACAAGTGTACTGTGGGTGAAAAGTGCATCTTGTAGCCAGAGTCTATGTAGCCTATGTTGTCTAGTCTATGTAGCCACAGTTTAGACATTTGGAATTTGGAGCAAAAATGCTTCAAGGACAACCAATAATATAAAGCATGTGTTTATCTTCAGTTCTAGTTTGAACATGGCCCATCATCCCAATCAACCCCAAAGAGGCATGCAAGCCAGAAGAAAGTGGTAAGTTTGGACCAGCAATAGGCAGTCACTCATTTACTAAATTTTTCTCCCTGTTTATAAGCATTCTCAGTAGACATGCTTTCCACAGACATGATTACTACAGCTGGAAACTGATATAATAATAGTAATAATAATACCAGAGACACAACAAACCAAGTAGACAAGACCATCGGCAAGCGTGTCTTAGAATTTAGGGTGGCCATCAGGTGCACATAGCATACTTCCAAGTACTTGCATTCACACGCCATTGCTTTTTCAGTGCTAAATAATAAGTATGATCCTCCATTGTTTTTTTTTTTATTTGGGTTGTTAGCCAGCAGTGGCAAACACTGATTGCTCCTCTTTCTTATTCCTTGTCTTTCTGTCTTTCTCTGTCTTCTATTTGGTATGTACTTCTGGAATCACATAGCCACTTGTAAAAACAAGAAATGCAAGTGGTGTTCTCTAGAGGTTTGTCCATGCTGGCTTAAAGAAGAAGCACAACATGGCTGCTCCATGGGTCGTAGATCAGTGGTTAATATGTTGGACTAGTTGGAAGATTGTGAGTTCAAATCCCAGCACTGTCAAGCTCATACTGCTGGGCCCTTGAGCACTGCCCTTAACTTTCAACTGCTCACTTGTATAAAATGAGAGATATGTAAGTCACTCTGGATAAGGGTGTCTGCCAAATGACATAAATGTAAATATGTAGATATAAAGGAAATGAAAACACAATGATTCAAATTTACAGGTTACTGTACACTAAAATAAACATACTTACTGTATGTATATTATATTCTATTTCTGCTTATAGATTCCCCTAAATCCTGCATATTGGACCTTTAAAATAAATAGAGCAAATTATTCAGATGTAATCAGGCAGCATAAATAGCTTCCAGTCTACAAAGAGCTACATATCTAACATGACTCATATTTTCTCCCAACAGATGGCTTCTCCTAACTAGCTTCCAACTGGGTAGTTATTGCAATTGCTCACAGCTATTTGCTTTCAAAGTACAACATGGAGAATATTAACATGATCTTACTGGCCTAAAATGTTTTTATTTCATTATTTATTAAAACATATATAAATATATATTCATTAATATAGCTTCTAGGAAAAAATGTATACATATTGTAATGGAATCAGTAGGGACAATAACACATGCTATATGGAGTACTGTACTTTGAAGATTTAAATCAGGAAGCTATTTACAATGTGAAATTTCACTGGTTTTGGATGTGGCTTACACAGGTGCTTAATTTTAATGCTTTTGGTGGCCCATTCAGATCATCAACTTGCAATTTATGCCTTCAAGGCCACCAGATTTTTCTTTTGTAGAGCTCTTAGGACAGAAGATTTTTACCTGTATCTTTAAAGAAAAGCACTTTCGGTTAAATCAAGTGATAGAAAATGCAGACATACAAAGCAGATTTCCTTTGCCCCAATGCTGTCTACAACAACATGATGTTGCATTAAAGCAAGCATTTAAAAAGTTAATTTATTATAATATGATTTAAATATGGAAGATTGCAGTTTTGATAAATCATGTTCATCTTGTTATTATTGGATTTTTTTTTTCAATTAATCAGTATTGGTTCCACCCCTATTTATAAACTGCCAACCTTTAAAATAGCATCATAACTTGATTTTAAACTTTCCCTTGAGCAGTAATATGAGAAGAAGTTGAAGCCTTGTATGAAACTCTGGTAAAAGTTTGCAAACCCCAACTAGATTCAATTACAATTTCAAAAATTCAAAACTCAATTTCATGATAGTTGGGATGGGGCAACTTATCCATTTTTACCATCTATGCATTTAGAATGTTACCCAAAAATTGTAATATGTGACTGTGAAACATACATTTCTCTAGTTTGACATAGAGTTTATTCTCTAGGCAGTATGGCATGGCCAGGCATATGGGTTAAATGTGCTCTTGTTGTGTCTAAGTAGACTATCACAATATCATTTGAAAACTATAAAAGCAGCTCATTTTTTTTTTTAAATGGAGGGGGTAAAGGTAGGGGCACTGACCAGTCCATAAGACATAACTAACATATGCATAATGATGACACATAATGTAATGATTGTACACACTGCATGGATCAAGATTTTGAAGATGAAGACACCATATGATTTTTTTTTTCATATGAATTGCTGAATGCTGCACATGCCAAAGGATAAGTGTTCTATTTGTTATACAGTGTTCAACTGTAACCAATGATTTATCTCCATGAAAAAGAAAATATGATCACATCTAAGTAGTAATTGGGGGTCTGAACCTCCTGAAGCTCCTTTGAACATCTGTTTTTCTGCTAAGGCTATTCTGACATGTTGTGCTCAATACCATTCTCCATCACATCAGGAGATAGAAGAGTAATTCACAACAGTACTACATTTGATGTAAAAATTTTACATAAACCTAGGCTAAAGACAATTAAACTTAATTTTTCACAACTCTGCACATTTCATATTAGCATACATTTTCTATGTTTATTCAGTCCAGGTATATACATTATTTATTTAAAAAATAATTTCAAAATAATAGCTGAGACAGATTTGATTTCACTTTCATTTACTATGTCATATTTTCAGAAGGTCAGAAGTTTATGACCTGTATATCATGACATGATCATGTACATGATGGCATTGTCTTGAAGCATTAATTGCTTGAACTTGAAACAAATGCTTTGGGTAGCCTTTCACAAGCTTCTCACAATACCAGAATTTTGCTCATTCCTCTTGACAGAACTGGTATAACTCCATTAGTTCTGTGTCCTTTCTCAGACAAGCTTTCTCAGTTCAGTCCACAAATGTCTATGGGATTCATGTCAAGATTTTGGGATGGCCACTGTGAGGCTTTCATTTTGTTGTCTTTAAGCCATTTTGGTTATAACCTTGGCCAACCTATGTACAACCTATGTACAAATACATAGGATCATGTCTTCCTGGAAGACTTAGTTGCGACCAAGTTTTACATTTCTGGCTGATGTCTTGAGGTGTTGCTTCAGTATTTCTAGATAATCCTTCTTTCACATGATCGCATCTATTTCCTGAAGTGCACCAATCCCTTTTCAAGCAAAACACCTGAACCTCAAACATGCTGCAACTATTCTTCTGCTATTCTTTGGAATAAATGCCTCTCCCCTTTTTTCTTAATTCATAGTAGTGGTCAGTATGGCCAAACAGAAAGAAAGTACATTTCTCTAAAAAAGAACACTCTGCCAAAAGCCTGTTGATCACCTCCAAATTTCAAGCTGACATTTTCATGCTGGACTTAGTGTATGGACTTTCCTTGCACATCGTTATTATTATTATTATTATTATTATTATTATTATTATTATTATTATTATACTTAATGATGCAGTGTTTGTGGTCCTGAGATTTTTATATTTGCATACAATTGCTTGTACAGATTGTTACTCCCTGAAACATGGTAGCTTGTGGTACCCTAAGTTGTACCCTAAGTAACCCTGAGGAGGTCCACTTTTTTTCCCTCTGACATTAAGTTTATTGGATTAACAGAAAATATGCTATATGCATCATAACAAAATTAGGCAGGTGCATAAATTTGGGCATCCCAACAGAGATATTACAACCATAATTCCAGAAAAGTTGGGACATTCTTTAAATTTGAATAAAATGAAAACTAAAAGACTCTCAAATCACATGAGCCAATATTTATTTATTTATTTATGAGCCAACAGAACATAGATGACATAACGAATGTTTAAACAGAGAAATCTTTACAATTTTATTCACAAAACGAGCTCATTTCAAATTTGATGCTTGCTACAGGTCTCAAAATAGTTGGCACAGGGGCATGTTTACCATGGTGTAGCATCTCCTCGTCTTTTCTCTCTTTTAACACTTTTTATTGATTTTCTTCAGAAGAAAGAAAAAAAATTACAATTACATATTGCATATGCAATCGTCATAACATCTACCCAAACCCACCCTCATACCTGCCCTCAGCCAGCCTATCCCATACATTCCACAAACACACACACACACACACACACACACACACAAAAGGAAGCGTAACCAAACATACAATATATGTACAAAAAAGTACAATAGTGCAGAAGTTCCACAAAAGTGCAGAATCATATAAACACAAATGCTCACACACTGAAAAAGAAAAAAGGGGGGGGGGGGGCATCTACTCTACTTGTAAAGGGCTCTGAATGCTCTCATAGTATGTCAAGAAAGGATTCCAAACTCTCTCAAAACTCTCTGTATGGAACCTTTCAGAGTGTATCTGATTTTCTCTAGTTTCAAAAATGTCAATGTTTAGATTAGAGCCATCTATTAAATGTGGGTGATGTTTGTTCCTTCCATAACAGCAATATCTGACACCTAGCAAGGAGAGAGGTGAAAGCTATGACAACATGGAGTTTGCCTGTTAGAGAACGGGTTTCTTCAGTAAAGCCAAAAATGGCGCACATTGGGTTTGGAGAGATGGAAACACCACACACTGTTGAATAGGCCTGAAAAATGTCTGCCCAAAATGCCCTAAGGAGTGGGCAGGACCAGAACATGTGTAAATGGTTAGCAGGCTGACTTTTACAGCTGAGACAAGAGGGATCAACATCAGGAAAAGTCTTGGCCAGTTCGGCCCTAGTCCAGTGCACCCTTAGAGTTATTTTAAGTTGAATCAAGCTATGTCTGGCTCAGGGGGAGGAGGAATGCACTGACTCTAACGCAGCCTCCCACTGATCGTCTCTCATTGCTTCTCCGAGGTCATCTTCCCAAAGTTGTCTAATTCCTTGCAGTGATTGGGGAGAGATGTTGCTAATGTGATGGTAAAGCACTGAGATCAAGCCTTTTGTATTTGGGGACAAAGAGAGAAGATTGTCAATAACATTATCCGATGGCAGATTCGGAAAAGAAGCCATGTTCTTGTGT
>JAQMYM010004504.1:0-13221 GCA_030014255.1 Parauchenoglanis ngamensis | reverse complement strand
TCTCTTTTAAAGTCATAAAAATAAAGAAAAACATTGAATTAGAAGGTGTGTCCAAACTTTTGACCGGTAGTGTACGTTAGCTACTGGGATGTCCATTTTGTAGGGTTTAATACAAGGAGTCGTCTCACAAATATAGCCTTTTTTTTGTTGTCGGTGATGTAAATGATATGTGCAAAAACGTATCAATGTGCGCACGTGCGCTATTTCGGAGGACAGATACTTTCACATTACAGTTAGATACAGGTCACTTGCAATTATAAACGTGAACTTGTAATTAAATCCGATCTGTGCAAAAAAATTAGAATTGAACAATGAGGCTTGTAATGTAAACGTTACGTTAAAGCTAAAACGGTGTCTATGTACCAAGTGCAGCAAGAACATTTGTAACGCACACATGGTATTATTTGCTTTATTAAGTGGTGTGTAGACAAACATTCGTATTCAAATACTGTTTGCTTTTCCAGTACACGAGTTCATTATTCTTGTTCATCTACTCCAGATATGAATGCGTAAGCACACACACACTGTTCTGTTCTATCTAATGTCATTTCAGAAGGATGTGATTCATTTTCGTGTAAGCATAAATAAATTAAATTTGATTTTGCGCTTTTGTTTTATATAATTTGTTACTTATTGCGGGCATTTGTTTTGTCATAGTACTACTTTGAACAGAACAAAAAGTCAATTAGACACAATCGTTATCAATAGTCAAGAAAACCTTGTTTTATCGGTCATACAAGAAAAAAATGTAGCAGTTATGCTACAAATCTAGTGTTTTCTGTTGATTCGTTGCTTATATAATAAAAATAAAGATGACACTTTAATTGGTAAAAGTGATCCAGCAGGGGTACATCTCCAATTGTAAACAGATTTGTCATCATTATTGTGTGTAAGAGAGTTAAAAAGTAAAGGTCAAAGGGATCGTAAATATATAATACTGTTGATATTTCTTTTCTTTTTTTTTTTTTTTTTAGAGGAATCTACTACAGTTCTCTGGAAGTTGGCTAGATGAGCCGACTCAAAGAATCGACTTATTTTAGCTCGACGATTAAAACAATTCGTAAGTCATAAGTTAAGATTAGCGCTCTTAAAACTCTCACTAGCAACTGGTTTAATGCCATTGTGACCTCTGATGACAAAGTTCTGATTTTAAAGTTATTAAAATCTCAGACGTGACTGTTGCTGCAACATTTATCCAAAAGCCACCAACAGGAGGACAATATAGGATTACGCAAAACTCAAGGAAAAGCTACAGATATAGTGTTAGAAGAATGTTCTTTTTGCACACGTATTTTCTGCATCGCATTAAGTGATGATGTAAGCAGGATGTAGTAATTTTCTTTAATCACGTGTTTTTCGTTAGCAGATTGTCATTTATTGAGATGACGTGTTTTCACACAGCCTGTTAAAGAATCTGGCCATGATTTTATTGGAATCATTTCATAAAGTATGGCAAGTAATAATCTTAAGAGCCTGATGAAATCATGCAGTCTAAAACCAGCTTCAGCAAAGCACACATTCATTTCAGATGCACTCCAGGCACATTTTGTTGTAGCAACAAGTCATGTTTTGCATGGACATTCATTCTTTCTGATGTCAAAGCTTAGCCTTTTCTGCTACCCATTTTTTTCTGCTTCTAATTAGTGAGCATGACTATACAGACAGCAATGCTTTTAATGGAAAGGTGCACTCATAAAGGTCATAACCAATACAAATGCCAGCAAGGATGTCTTTGTCTCTTTCAACATAAAATGCCGCATGAAAAAACCTCTGATTCGAAACAGATTTACGTGTTTCTTTCTCCTGATTACATTCTCATCCCAGAGGACACAACTCAAGTGAATCTGGTCTGAATTCTGATCATTGATCAGCAGTTTATGCAACAGTTTAACTTTACTGAATAGATGAATTTAAAAAAGGGTAAGAACACTAAAGCGTCTAGATAGACGCCTCTGGAGAGCTGTATGCCTCCCTGTGGTCTAAATATTATGTAAATATAAAAAAACAGCATTGTGCTTTCTGAATCTTTTCTTTCAAATTTCAGTAATCATGAATTAATGTGCAAAATAGGCGTAAATGCAATGGATGATAAATATCATGCCGCTCTGCTCATTAATAAACAATTAGCATGTTTACTCAATCCCTGAAAATCATAAAATCTCAAACACGCCTTGAAGACATTTTGCTTTTTTTTTGCTTTCTTTTTTTTAATGAACAAACAAACACCATCTGTGCTGAAGAGAACGTATTCCACTCCATCTTAGAAACAGGTGGGACAACAGAGCCTGTGGACAATTTGAATGAGGAACAGTTTCCATCATTTACAAGCTTAAGGAATTATTATACGATGCAATGAGGCGGGTTGAGTGACGAGACGTAGTATAGAAGCAGTGGACAACATCATCCTGGAATACTGTACACACCGTGCTGCTACTGTATACGCAAATCTGACTGACAAATTCATCCCAGATGACATTCTTACAGTGACAGAAAGCCTACTTGCCTTTCTAAACAGTTAAACCGTGATGGCTTACTGCTACAACCACGCCATGGGCTGTCAGCTCATGTCAGGGAAAAGAAAGCACAGGATGCTGTAGGCATTGTCAGCAGGACTATGGAGAGACCTGAAGCTTCGCCAACTTCCCTTATTATCATCACACAAAAAAAACAAAACACAAGCAGAAAAGAAAAGAAAAGAAAATTAATAAATTAGCTCGACATGTAGTTCAGGTTCTGACATTTTCAAGTACATTTTGTATGGCTAAAGTACACGGTCCTCTTATGGCTTTTTAAAAATTGCACTTTGTGAAATACAGGAGTAACTAATCACAGCTCACATTTTAACATTTCCTAGGGCTTTTTCACACTTGCACTTTCTTTCCCATTCCCAAGTCTATTTGCACAGAGTTCAGGCCATTTGGTCCCATGTGAAAGCTCATGTAGAGCTCTGGTTCATACACCATGGCAGTCTGGGGTTCGCTTGATGAGAACTAGGGTGCGAGCACATGATGTGTGAGAAGACATTTTCAGACCAAACAGTTCTTGGGACTTACTGAGAGGAACTACCCCCCGGTGAGCCCCCCTGAGAACTACGCGCCTTCAAGGGCCTTTTTTCTGTTTGCGTTCGTGCCGCCAGAAGGAACACTGTGACATAAGCTGCATCAAAATCACATTGTATTTCCTCCATTGCATATAGGCTCAGTAAAGCCTGGACTTCAACGTCAGTCCATTTATCCTTTTTTTTTAATTATTATTTTTTTTTTATGACTAACACTGGGAGCTGACGTTTACTCGACTAATGTTTTACATGTGTTTAAGGCAGTACCTGACTCAGGATTTTTCCAGTTGAACTGGATTTGGCTGTTCAATACAAAGAAACTCAGATTTTTATACAGCTTATCTGGCATTAGAAAATCTATTGGTGATTTTTCACTGATTCTCAGCCCGACGTTCAGCACATGCACTCCCTCTTTGTTCTTAATTCATGTTTCTACAACACGGATTTGCCGTAATAACGAGACAGGCAGCATATGTGTATTTTTGTTTAAATCAAATACTTATTGAAATGACTGCTACAAGTTCCTAATAACTATAACAATGATAACATAGTCAAACAAGCACATAAATGTAAACCTGTGCTTTGTCTTGCAGAAGGAACTACCGTCCGTACCACTGTTATCGAAAACTAAGGAACACCTTCTGACCAATCGGATTCAACGGCACTATGTTCTAAATAAAAATCAAATAAACAAATAAATAAATAAATAAATAAACTTGTGATGATCGACACCCTCCTCAAATTAATCTGATATATATTATATGTGCATTCATGCCATGCGTAAAATTGCTCTTGAACCTAATACGACTAATTGCTATTAATACACCGAAAAAAAAAGAGTTCATTGAATTTACTTAATTCAAATGTGAACAATGGTTCCACGTGATTGAATTGTGTCACATTAACACAATTTGTTTTTGTTCATCCGGCAGGATTTGATTTTATGTATTTTCGAAGGCCAGAATAAAATCAACCTTCACACACTCACCTTAGCTGAGAATTGAACCCAGATCCTTGCCATACAGCAACATTACCACTGCGCTATACTACCACACATGTTCTAACTCCGTTAAATGAATTCTTTAGTTATAGCTCCTGTCAGTACCAACGTTCTCGCGAGACCTCATAACATAATTGGTTTCCATTAATACTATGTGAATTGATCATGCTCACTTTATATAATTCAATCAAACTTATTTCAATTAAGTTTTTATAAGGAATGAAATCATTTTCTCATAAGAAACTTAATATTATTATGTAAACTACATGTAAACTAAGTGACTGCATATTCCTTTTTTTTTTAATGTATTTACACAAATAGCACATTTAATTACCCCTCAATTCTAAATACAAAGCTAATCAAACTTCACGGCTATGAACTGGAAGCAGTGCTTTATTGGCGCTCATGGAGCATCAACTCTTCTTGCAGATTTTCTACAGGGTCAGAGCACAGAGACAGCTATTTTGATGCCTCTTGAGTGGTTAGGAGTTAAAAGTTTTGCTCAAAGGCCCAACTGTGGTCAAACAGGGCGATGACACTTGTGCTCCTGTGACAGCAGACTCACTAACATAAACCCCTGCTAGCCCTCAGACATGACCTTGTGATCTTTGGGTAAAAGGGGGCCCAATTATGGCTGGCTCTCACTGCAGTGCTCTGCCAAAGGGCACACAGTCAAGTCAGCACACGTCCACCTTTTTTTTTTTTTTTTGGTGTGATGCAGCCCAGAATGACATGTGTTAATGCCAGAATAATACCACCACAAAGCTGCTGCTGCTGCTGCTGCTGATGATGATGATGATCATTATTATTGTAGTTGTTGTCTTAAAACAGCATGTCCTGAAGGTTTTTTTTGACTGCTATAAATCTGGAGACGGGAGACTCCCTCCATAAATGACTTCCGAAATCTTCACCATAGAAATCCTTTTTAATCAGCATATTATTAGCCTTAGATCATTGTGGAGTTTCCATCATGCACATCCCTTTAAATGACCTGTTACTACAGAAACAATAACATATTCAAACAAACACATGCGTTGATTTATAATATGGGTTAACCAACATAGTAAAACTGAGGCGTGGTTTAGATAAGGCTCAGGTTATGAAACTATGCTTTTAAAAAAAAGGATAAAAGAGACACAAGAAATTTCTTCACTGCAGTCTATCAGGACTTCACAGCTCTCCACCTCACCGGTCGACTAATCATCAGCTCCGCCTATCCATTTAGCTCACATTTACCCCATTATCCGTGAAGTATTTAAACTATGCTGTATTTGTCGCTCAGTTCAGTGCCAGTTTTCTGACATCAATTGTGGATTGTGGACTGTTTTGTTGTTAATAAATGCTAAGCGGCTTGTTTCCAAGTCTCCTCATCAGGCATGCCAAACATCCTCTCATTTATTTGTACAACCTACAGAGAGGAGAGCTTTGTTAGAATGATACCACAACAACCGCCACTCTCTCATCATCAGCAAAACAAAGAACATGATGCTGGACTACTGGAAGTGGCAGGGTGGAGCAAACACACAACAATGGAGCTGTAGTGAAGAGTCAGGAACTTCACCGATAACCTCACCTGGTCACTCCACACAGAGACTATCATAAGCTACACGCTGGAGACTTTATTTCCTGCAGATACTAAAAGAGATGGTCTAGACCCTACCATCGTTACCGACTTCTACTGCTGTTCCACATGAATGGGTGCACCACTGTATGGTACGGTAGCTGCAAGGTACAACTGCAAGGCTCTGTGAAGAGAATAGCAGAATGCATCACAGGTAACGGACTTCCAGCCATACAGGACATATGCTGCATTTGACTAACTCTAATTTCTAATTTCTAACCTCAGACTAGGAAAAACTGAAGAAAATTGTCTCCTCAACACCGAATTCAATCAAGATCAAGATGGCTGCACACAGCATCATTAGTAAAGAGAGAAGAACCTCTTACTTTAAATGAATTATGCTCTATAGTCTAGTATTTCCTTTACATCAGTCAAAATACAGACATATTCACTTGTTAAATCTCGAACACTGGCTATTCATTTTGCTGTTCTGAGGAGGTAAATACACATCAATCATCACGATAGAAGGTAAAAAAAGAGTAGGCAGAGGGTTATGGGTTGTAATCCATTCCATATGGTTTGAAGGGAGAGAAGTGAAGCCAGATTGGGGCTACTTCCTGTTGAGCCTCTCACTGACCGTGCGCAAAAGATTCTATTTTGATGACGCAAAGCAACGTAACGCTACATCAATGTCTGGGTGATATGCATGTACCACAAAAAAAATTCTTCTGGCTCACTTTCTGACTTTGAATATGACGTTGATGTCTTTTTTTCTGAATGCAGCTAACTTTGGTAATTGTCACTGAGCTTTTTAAGGGGTACTACCGATGGCCGAATAGGTTTTTTTCAGATTCAATGAGAGCTTATTACTCAAGCAGGTGGCATGGTGGTGCAGTAATTAGCACGGTCGATCCACAGAAATAAAGGCCCAGGTTTGATCCCTAGGTTGGCCAGGGTGCCGTTCTATGTGGTTTGCAAGTTCTCCCCGTGCCTGTGTGGGTTTCCTCTGGGTACTCCAGTTTCCTTACACAGTCCAAAGACATGTGGATTAGGTTAACTGGCTGCTCTAAATTGCCCAATGTCAACGTGAATGGTGGAGTGCAAGACTAGAGACCTTGCTTAGGCAGTATAAGGCCACCCCTCCCAGAGAGTCAGCAACCCAATATGGTCATGACAGTGGCTAAGGCTACAGAGAGAAAGCCATACAATACTTTTGTGTGAGTGGATGTTGCAGGATCATGATGTCATTTTCAGCATAATGCAGCCATAAAGTGAGTTACGTGGTTATGGAGCTGCTCATACAGCGTTGTGTTTCTCTGTGACATATACGCATTCTGAATGCTCCATTACCCCCTTGCTCATCAGGTTATCTAGATAGCTTGTTGAGAAAAAATGCTAAACATGGAGGTGTCCGTGGTTTTTTTCTCACTTAGAGGCTCGAATGCAGAGCTCAAAACTGACATGATTCCAAGCTCCTACTTTCTACTTCTTGGATACCAGGCACAATGCCTGAGAAAAGCTCACAAAATCACTCAGACCTCAGACTCCCAGCACATAAACTGTTCTCATATCGGAGTATCCAATCACTGAGAAGCCGGCTAAACAACAATTTTACCTGCAGGCTATTAGATTCCTAAATAGCCTGCAGGGCAGTTCATCTCCATTCCCAGTGTCACTGAGTCACTACATACTTTTTCTATTGTCACTTGCTCACTCTTCACTTGAGTGCTTTACACCTTCCTTTGTCGGATGTATGCCATTTCCCCCTCCTCGCTCCTTCCCTACTTACCTTGTATTCTATTTTGCTCATTTGCGTAAGTTTGTATGGTGTTTGTGTGGGTTTTTTGTATGTTATATACAATTTGTGTATATATTTATGTGATATTTATGCAATTTATGTGAGCCTCGCCATAAACAGTTCAATGTACATATGCTTGAATGTACATGATGAACGCACTTGACTTCATATCTGGAATGATGCTAAAAAGTGTCAGTGTGACCCTAAAAACTACATTTTTGGTTTCTCTTGGAGTCGGTTATGGTTGACTGAAGAGCAAGAAATTATAATATCGCTTACTTGCATCATAAGGCTCACACTGTAAATGTTATTTTACCATTATCACGATTGGTCATGATAGTTTATTAAAAAGGTCATGCCAATTTAAACCACTAAATGAAACAAAAATACTACTTAGTAAAGGTAAAGCTAACTAAAGCTGAATGACATAACTGTTCATCTTCCTTTGATTGGACATTAATATCACAGGCACTCATGAGTTTTATCAAGATGCTATTGTTAAGTTTATCATCAATGGTATGCCATAAATGATTTCTTTCTGCACAAATATGGCATTGAAATCTAAACAATTATTTATTCAGGTCTAACCTAAATAATTATTTTTCGGCATGACAAAATATAGTCCTATATGGTTCTTGTTTCTTATTGTTTCAGGTTAGATGTATATTTTAAAATGGCTGCTCATTTGTAAACACTTGTATATAAAGTATACTCGCTAGCCACTTTATTAGGAACAGATGTACAACTGTTCATTCGTGCATTTAACAATTAACCAGCCAATCATGTGGCAGCAGTGCAATGCATAAAGTCCTGTAGATACAGATCAAAAGCTTCAGATAATGTTCATCAAATATCAAACATCCTAATGGGGGAAAATGTGATCTCTGTGGCTTTCATCATGGTATGGATGTTGGTGCCAGACAGGCTGGTGTGAGTATTTCAGAAACTGCGGTTCTCCTGGGATTTTCATGTGTACGTAAGGTTTATACAAAATGGTGTTTATACAACTAAATAAATAAATAAATAAATAAGTGAGTAAATAAATATGAATCCTTTCCGAAGTCATTATACATGAAAAATCTCAGGTACGCTAGAATCTCTGTCCGCCTTCTGAGAGCTGGCTTTGGCTTTGCTGACGGAGCTTTAATGAGTGAAACAGTACAGGACAGGCGTCTTTTCAATTCCGATAGACCCGGCTCACTCACACAGACAGGGCTGGGATTTACAGACCAGCTTTAACTGTAACAGTGCCTTCCAGGCAGCCGGATCAAAAGCATCTCTGAACCATTGCAAGAGAACTCAGCCACATACTACAGGCTGTCAATAAACACTAACCAACTTGAAACAGTCCTCTGAGTCAAAAACCTGAAGTAGAGGGAAAAAAAGGGAGGAAAAACCTGTTAATCCCCTTTGGCAAGGATGCAAGTGTATAGCAGAAGAATCTATCAATCCAAATGCAGTCCTCTGGTATTTTTTATTATCTTTTTATCACATTAACACTAGCCTCAAAATGTGATGATGCATACAATAATGCGTTTAGAGTGGATAAATGCTGCGCGCATTGTTTATATTTGCCTGCACATATGTAGCAGCAAGTAATTCCTTTACGTGGAATGCTTTGACGATATAGAAAATTATTATGTAGTATAAAAGCATGAGATAAATATCTATAGTGCTCCTGCAGCTCTGATTCTTTTTCATATGTTTGAAAGCGATACGAATACACGGCCTGTTTGACCTATGCAACATCATTATTTCTGCCTGAGCTGCCTGTAAGGCATTAAAAAAAACACACATCTAAAATACACACAGGCACCAGGGCCAAATCAATAGCTCTACTCCTATTTGCATGGCTTTGATGAGTCTTTCAAAGCCTCTGGACAGGGAAACGATTCAGTTTGCTTTTTTAATAGCAGAAAAAACACTCTTTGGCTCCCACACACACACACACACACACACACACACACACAGACCATTCTCTTGGGTTTATCCAGGGTTTATTGTGCAGAAAGTAGACTTTGGACACATGGGAAAAGACACTGCACGGTGTAGGTAGCTCCCTATGCAATGACTTTTATTAAAGTGGCCTCCCATTGCTGTCAAAGACAAAGAGCCCAATGTACGTGTGAGTAGAAGAAGCACAAATGACACGGCTGTGGTGTGCACCGCAATCTGTCTGACATTACTGTTTAATTTATTAAGGCTGCAGCTCATCATACAAACAGTGCCTTGGATCCATTCTACATGCGAAAGGGTGCAAATGGAAATATGGAAGGACTCCACGCTCTACGTTCAGTACGTTTACACGCATACTAATATTCCACAATTATTCTGAATAGGGCAATATTCAGAATTTGACCAGGGCCATGTAAACAGCATATGCCTTTTGGATATTCCGATATATTCAGCATTTTCTGATTAAAACATGTGGGATATGCCGATATTATTCGAGTTTTAGGAGCATTCTTTGGGCATGTATTGAGCGCGTTTTGAATATGTGTCTCAGCTAGGGTTTTCAGCAGCATTTTGCGACACAAAACCTCTTGTCTGTTTACGTTCAGCTCTGTGCGTTGTACACAAACCAACCAAGACAAGCGTTTGCAAGGCTGGGGTAGAGATGCATGCATTTAAATGGGAATATTTATTAAATATTCATATTCATTTGCTACGTAAACAGCTGGGTATGAATATTGTCTTTTTCAGAATCAGAGAAAAAAACTTTGTGTGTTGTGAGTGTAGGAATTTAACTAGTAGAGTAAGCACATGGGTATGGAAAATTTGCTAATTCATACGATACTTGGTTAAAAAAGTAAAATACAATATCTAGTTATGTCAGACAACATAAAAATAAAAAAAAAAACAGGTCCATACAACATGATACTAGCTAAAACGTTGTGATTTAAATAAAGAAAAGCTGGTTCTCACCAAACATGTTAAATTATTTTGATTAGCAGAATGAATATCAGTGTTGAAATTTCCAAAATATCCAGTGTACTCATATCCAGTAAGACAGAAGACTTATCTCTTCACTAATCAACCATTAAAGCTACACAAACATACTGTTTTTGTTCCTTTTTTTTTTTTTTTTTTTTTTTTGCTTTACTAAATCACACAAGGACTCCTATGTAACAAAGTTTTAGCATTATGGTATTCTCAGTCCTATCTGCACTAGAATGTGGATATGCTTTTATGAAGACGTAGTAGTCTCCTGTAGGTTTCTGTGGATGTAAATGTACTACATGTAAAAAAAACAAAAAAAAACAACAACCTGCAATTCAAATGTATCGAATGCAATTCAAACATCGTGAAAATGAAACGTCCATTTTGCTTCGAGGTTGTAAAACTATAACATTTGGAACAGTTCAAGGGGGTGAATACTTATGCAACGCACTGTAGGTGCAGAACTAAATCCACATCCAAATGATTTATTCATTTAGGTTTTAAAGAATTCTTTTTTTTTTTTTTTTTCCAAACGGTGCACTACTCTCCTAATAAATAGAAAAAAGAAACTGTTCATGTGCCGCAAAATATATTTTTATATATTAAATATAGCAGGAAAGGTAAAATATGCATAGACTCATATGTTTATTGTGTACAAATATTCTAACAGCTCCAGGGTCCCAGCTTTGATCCTGAGCTCAGGGTTTTGTCTGTGTGGAGTTTCTGTGTCCATGTGAGTTTTCCGCTCTGCTTTCCTCCTACCTCCCAAATGCATGCCAGTGTGAATGAGCGTAGGAAAGTGTGCGCATGGTGCGCTGAGATGATGTATTCCCGGCTCCGCTCCCAGCCTTCCCAGGATAAGCTCCCGAAACTCCAAAACCCGTACCAGTAAACGTGAATGAGTCGTCATTTCCCAGAAAATGGAACAACATGTTATTAGAAAGCCGTAAAATAACAGTGAGGTTGATAAAATGTGGGAAACATCTGCCACGGTTACTAAAAACCTTTTGATTTTAAACGTGGTGTCCACAGTATTTTGCACACACTTCCCTTCACTCCACCGCACTACACTTCAGTTCACTTCATTACACTTCACTTAACTTCACAGGTTTAATGTGCATCATGTCATAGCTTTTGGACACTGGAGTTATTTTTGAATCGTAAATCACTCAAATTACCTGTAAAAACTTCCCCTTCTGGAAGTGTGAAAAATACCAAGAACGCAACACTTCCCATGAATCACTTTTTTTTTTTGTAGGTTTTCAACTTTCTCCCTACTCTTCAACTCCTGTGAAGGGCTTCTACGTGAGATCTTTTCTCCAAGAGAGAGTTAATTGGAGGTATCACAGAAATAAAGAACATTTTAAGGTGCCAGAGGGAAATTGTTCTTCTTAATGCTAACCTAACACTAGAAGACTTTCAAAAGACTCTGAAAAGACTGTTAAATGACTAAAGTCTGACACCCTCTCACATCTAAAGACAATGTGTCATTAGTCGCAGAGTTATGCCGGCCTTACACCAAATGACTTTTCAAGTGATTATCTATGATTTTGCAAAGACTGGAGATCTCGCAGGGTCACTATTTGCATGAGCCAAGACAAAAGATAAAATTAAACACAAGTGATTTTATCAGAAAGTCAAGACAAGAAAAGATGAGAAAAATATCCTGATCATCTCACACTAAGAGATCAAGATAATTTTTTTTCTCTTATGAATTTATTCCCATATTAGAAATTTGTCTGAGAAAGTGAAAAAGTTGAGTAACAAGTGTTTCCGTTGGGGTTAAGTGCCTCCTTCTGGTTTGGAGCGCGCCCCAGCTCTAGCAAAACTCTTATGATTTTATTCCGATATCGGAAATTTACCTGCAACAGTGAACTCGCTTTAAGAGTAGTTTGGTGTAATTCTGACATAAGTCAGGCTTACACTGTACGAAATTGTCTGAGACAAATCATTAAGTTAAAAGTTGCAATGGGATGATTTAGCCCCATTGCACTGTCCTTATGAAAGATGGCCGACGACAGAGCTAATGATTGGCAGTGTCCAAAATTATTAATACAAATCTCAGATGTGACGGCTGCTACAAAGCCTGTTTAAAAGTCAGCAATAGGAAGACGCCAGAGGATTGTGCAAAACTTATGGAACAGCTCCAAATACAGTAGTTGCACTGGCAAAAAGTAAATGAAAATACTTACATTCTCACTTTAATTACAAGAATGTTACCAACCAGCATTCCCGACCTCTCATACAGTGAGCTGTAATGCTAACGGACAGAAAAATATCCTTATTACCTCAAACTCAATCAAGGCCTGACACAGGATGACATATCTTCATGTCTTGCCGTTACAGACAATGTTCACAAAAGTGCGTGTAATTAAAAAAAAACAGTTAGCAAGACTACAGCGTTATCGCCAGCGCAAGCAAAGTGAGCCCGGTTCCGTTGTGAACTATGTCGAGGCCCAGGGCAACTCCATGGATACCGGATGATGACAGAGAGATGCAAATTTCTGGAAAACGAAGTTTCGTGATCTCAAGATCTCGAGAAAATTATGTCATTATCATGAGAAAATGGAGTTATCTTGAGGATACTTTCGCTATCATGAGAATACGATGTTTCATTATGTCGTGATAATGACAAAAATAACTTCCCATCATGACAAAATCATCATATGAGGTTACTGAAATTGCATTATAAAACAAGCTTTAGAGTTTAGTAAGACAAATGTAAAATGAATCAAAATGCCTATCACTGCTCTAGACATGGCTTAGCATATATATATACACTACCGATCAAAAGTTTGGACACACCTTCTAATTCAATTATTTCTTTATTTTTATGACTTTAAAAGAGACTGGATAATGATGGA
>JAQMYM010004503.1:0-13228 GCA_030014255.1 Parauchenoglanis ngamensis | reverse complement strand
AAAGATAACGATGAGCAGTAAAGATAACGATGAGCAGTAAAGATAACGATGAGCAGTATAGATAACGATAAGGAGTAAAGATAACGATAAGCAGTATAGATAACGATAAGCAGTAAAGATAACGATAAGCAGTATAGATAACGATAAGGAGTAAAGATAACGATAAGCAGGATAGATAACGATAAGCAGTAAAGATAACGATAAGCAGTATAGATAACGATAAGCAGTAAAGATAACGATAAGCAGTGTAGATAACGATAAGCAGTAAAGATAACGATAAGAAGTAAAGATAACGATAAGTAGTAAAGATAACGATAAGCAGTAAAGATAACGATAAGCAGTAAAGATAACGATAAGGAGTATAGATGACGATAAGCAGTAAAGATGACGATAAGCAGTAAAGATAACGATAAGGAGTAAAGATGACGATAAGCAGTATAGATTACGATAAGCAGTAAAGATGACGATAAGCAGTATAGATGACGATAAGCAGTAAAGATGAGGATAAGCAGTATAGATGACAATAAGCAGTATAGATATCGATAAGGAGTAAAGATAACGATAAGCAGTAAAGATAACGATAAGGAGTATAGATAACGATAAGGAGTATAGATAACGATAAGCAGTAAAGATAACGATAAGGAGTATAGATAACGATAAGCAGTATAGATAACGATAAGGAGTATAGATAACGATAAGCAGTATAGATAACGATAAGCAGTATAGATAACGATAAGCAGTAAAGATAACGATAAGGAATATAGATAACGATAAGCAGTATAGATAACGATAAGCAGAATAGACAACGATAAGCAGTATAGATAACGATAAGCAGTATAGATAACGATAACGAGTATAGATAACGATAAACAGTATAGATAACGATAAGCAGTGAAGATAACGATAAGCAGTATAGATGACGATAAGCAGTATAGATGACGATAAGCAGTAAAGATGACGATAAGCAGTAAAGATGACGATAACGAGTATAGATGACGATGAACAGTATAGATAACGATGAGCAGTATAGATAACGATGAGCAGTAAAGATAGCGATGAGCAGTATAGATAACGATAAGGAGTAAAGATAACTATAAGCAGTATAGATAACGATGAGCAGTATAGATAACGATGAGCAGAATAGATAACGATGAGCAGTAAAGATAGCGATGAGCAGTATAGATAACGATAAGCAGTAAAGATAACGATAAGCAGTATAGATAACGATAAGCAGTAAAGATAACAATAAGCAGTAAAGATAACTATAAGCAGTATAGATAACGATGAGCAGTATAGATAACAATGAGCAGAATAGATAACGATGAGCAGTAAAGATAGCGATGAGCAGTATAGATAACGATAAGGAGTAAAGATAACGATAAGCAGTATAGATAACGATAAGCAGTATAGATAACGATAAGGAGTAAAGATAACGATGAGCAGTAAAGATAACGATGAGCAGTATAGATAACGATAAGGAGTAAAGATAACGATGAGCAGTAAAGATAACGATGAGCAGTAAAGATAACGATGAGCAGTATAGATAACGATGAGCAGTAAAGATAACGATGAGCATTATAGATAACGATGAGCAGTAAAGATAACGATGAGCAGTAAA
This sequence comes from Parauchenoglanis ngamensis, assembly GCA_030014255.1. Classification (NCBI taxonomy): domain Eukaryota; kingdom Metazoa; phylum Chordata; class Actinopteri; order Siluriformes; family Auchenoglanididae; genus Parauchenoglanis; species Parauchenoglanis ngamensis. The sequence goes on along the minus strand of JAQMYM010004503.1, from coordinate 11,610 downwards.
GATAACGATGAGCAGTAAAGATAACGATGAGCAGTATAGATAACGATAAGGAGTATAGATAACGATGAGCAGTAAAGATAACGATGAGCAGTAAAGATAACGATGAGCAGTATAGATAACGATAAGCAGTAAAGATAACGATGAGCAGTATAGATAACGATGAGCAGTATAGATAACGATGAGCAGGATAGATAACGATGAGCAGGATAGATAACGATGAGCAGTAAAGATAACGGATGGATGAATGGGTGGAAAATCAGTGATGAACATTTTACTATAAGCATTTTAATCAAAAGACAAAAAGACACCATAAATCTACATTAACACTGACCATATATTTAAATACGCTGTGATATTAACCTCTGTAACATCTGCAGCAGCAGTAGGATAAATAAAAACATCAGTTAATGTTTATGAATCTAAAGCCCATTATGATAAAACAGTTAAACACTCGCTAAAGTCAGAGTTAAACCTGATAATGCTGAGGATGCTTTAAGAAACTGAGATTAACCTGAGAAGTGTCTGATGGCGCAGAGAGACGTGTCCAATCACCCGATGTGTACAGATCCTGTGATATAATACAGAATACCGAGCTTTATATGGAAAACACTGTGCAAACTGGAAAGGGAAACATCAGCACTTTATGTGTAATGGGTAATAAACGTGCTTTAATCTTGACATTTCTGTAGTTGTAGCTGTATTACACCTTCAGTTCTGTGCTGCACTTCTCCCTCTACATCTTCACACCATATCTGATTTTCAGTTTTGCCAGTGAAAAATGTTTACTTCCTGATGTTTATTATGTGTTAGATGTGATGTAGCAGTACCGGGTCTGGTGAAGCCCCCATGGTGCTGGCACGATCCTGCTGTTGTGTCACAGTTGCTGTAGAAGCATTATCAGAGGTTGATGCAGAAATCTACAACAAAGTCCAGACACCTGAGGTCAGCATGTTTTTAAATGATCACTGATTTATAAGCCAGACATTGTTAATGAAAAAACAAGCAAACATTCTGATGTTAACCTGGGCAGCAGGTAGAACCCCAGCATGTAATTGTCCCGGACCTGCCGTACCAAAGCCCTCTAATAATTAATTAATTAATAAATAATACAAGAAACAATGTTATGTAAAACACCTCATCCGTTTCATTTTCATTTTATAGATGATTAATGAAGAGACACTAAAAAAAGGAATCACATGAACCAGACAGTAGATAAAAATCTGAGAGGAAATAATCATTCAATTAAATTAGATATAATGTTCATGTGCAGAAGAAGAAAAAGAACAAGTGTGTGATGTGGAGAATCAGCTCTGATGCCGTCTCCGTGTGAGCCGTGCTCCTTCGTACAATTTCCTTACTTATTTTTAGCCATTCTTGGTGATTCAGATTTTGTGGTAAAACAGTTATGATCTAAAATAGAAACTTAGTCATATAAAATAAGCAAATAATGGACAATTCTGCTTCAGTTCCTCATAGTGACTGTGACCTGTACACCATTTATGCTGTAACAGAAGTTAAAGAGTTATCTGATTATAAAACTAAAGAAATGAACCTCCTGATTCTGGGTTTGCTCAGGAGGACGCAGGTCGGGACTCTGCGACCGGAGCGAGGCTGGTTGTGTAGTTACAGGGGACATCTGGAAGAAATATTTTACATAATAAAACCTTATGAAGGTCTCTGAAATGATTAATCTCTTATTGTTCTACAGATCAGTGTGGAGTGTTGGACAGTCACTCACTGCTGGAGGTCCACTGGGGGGCGATGCAGTACCAGGCGCTGCGTTGTCGTCAATCTCCATGTCCTCAGGTTCCGGTGAGAGAATACATGAATTCCATACATGAATTATTAGTTTATTAGTCTTATTAGTCATTTATACATAATAATAATAACTGTATTCTGGCTCAGCAAATTAAGTCTAAAAGTCTAAACGTCTAAAAGGTAAATTTTTCACGTGAGGACAGTTCCTGGTGTTCAGAGTCGGTTACGCAACTGCTTACGTGGTTTTCTGAGCTCCACATTAAGTTTAGTAAAATCACTTGTGTGTAGTTCACACCATTGGGTATCAAATGTAATATGATTTAGCTTTAAAAAGAAAATGATTTTAAATAAAAAAGATTAATATAATACTATATATATGCTACGCTTACAGCTCATTTTATTCATTAAATATTCCCTTCTTTAGATAAGTTATGTCTCTGATTAAGATGCGTCCTGTCCTCTGTGTCGAAAAACAAACATGTTTCTTAGGCTTCGAAGAGACAATATTAGTAATTAATTAACAGTGTCATATTTACACTCACTGAGCACTTTATTAGGAACACCTGTACACTTGCTCCTTCATGCAGTTATCTAATCAGCCAATCAGGTAGCGGCAGCACAATGCATAAAGTCATGCAGAAACGAGGCAGCAGCTTCAGGTCATGTTCGCATCAAACATCAGCACATGCTAATAAAATGTTTATATATGATTATATAAAAATATGTTTATGAAAGGAAAACTCAGTTCTCAGTAACTCTGACTGTGGAGGGATTGTTGGTGCCAGACTGAGTATTTCTGAGTAGGTCTGAGTATTTCCATAAATGCTGATCTTCTGGGATTTTCTCTAAAGTTTACTCAGAAAAAAACCTCCAGTGAGCGATATTTCTGTGGATTGAAACTTGCTGATGAGGGAGGTATGATGCATTGAGGCAGATGGATAAAACAGGCACGCAGACGGGAGGGTCAGAACTCAGCGCCAACAGCATGAATCCATGGCCCTGACCTGCCTTGTGTCAACAGTCCAGGCTGGTGGAGGTGGTGTGATGGCGTGGGGAATGTTTTCTTGGCACACTTTGGGCTCGTTAATTCCAATCAATCATGGCTTGAATGCCACAAACTATTTGTGTGTCGTTGCTGATTATACACTTTCCTTCAAGGCCACAATTTACCATCTTCCTGGCTACTTCCTACATGATAATGCACCGTGTCACAAAGCAAAAGGCTCAAAGTGGTGCCATGAACATGACGATGAGTTCAGTGTTCTTCAGCGGCCTTCCCAGTCACCGGATCAGAATCCAGTGGGACACCTTTGGGATGTGGTAGAACGGGAGATTCACAGCACGAACGTGCAGCTGATAAATCTGCCGGAATTGTGTGATGTGATCAGGAGCAGAATCACAAGGGAATGTTTTCAGCATCTTGTGGAATCCAGTGGTAGTGTAGTGTTCTTAATAAAGTGCTCAGTGAGTGTATGATGTGTTTAATATCCCATAATGTGTGTGAGTGTATTTATAGCCCAAACATCAGTTTCACTGTGTTTAATAGAAGCTGTCAGGCGGCGGCGCTGGACTTCTTCCTGCTCCTCACTCAAGACTTTAATGGTTTCATGTTGTTAGTAAACCTCTGTGTAATTAACCAAACGTAACTCAATTTAAACAGAAGTGATTAGTATTGATTAGATGTGATTAGTAGTGATTAGTACTGATTAAGCAGGAATGACAATCATATGCGCTGTAAACTAATACTTTAAACAACCTGCGGGTCTTTGGAACTGCTGGACTGCGCTGACGCTTGGACTTGACCTTGGTTTCTCACTTGATCGGGCCTCTGATTATCTTTCTGAAAAATGGTGTTTATGATGTGATCTTCACCATAAAATGCAAATGTATACAAGTTTAATACCATACAGTAAATTCCAGTGTAATATAAAGAGTATTTTCCCCCCTGTGTTTAACCATCGCGCTTGACCTGTAGTGCTGTGCAAAAGTTTTGAACCACCCTGTTTTTTTAGGAAAGTAAAGATGACTTAAAAAATTATGAAATTAAAGCTTCCTGCTAAAAGAAAAATAGTACAGCATGCAATTCGCAGTAATGAAGTAAACAAAGACAGTATTTGGTGTAAAGACCCTGTGCTTTTTTTATGAAACACTTGCTTGTTGAAAGCCCAGGACGTCATTATGTTTTTATCTGTAAAGTGCTCTCTTACGTAACGTGTTACTTTGTTTACTGACATAGAAACATGTTTCAAGTGCAAATGATCTTTTATTTAAGTAATGTTTGGAAATCTAAATGTTTTGTACTGACTCAGGATTCATCAAATAACTACAAACAAAATCTCAAGACTCAAGACTTTTGCACAGTTCTGTATATATGGTAGCCTTTTGTGCAAATATTTTTAGTGTCTGTTGCATTCATCTCACTTCTAGCACGCTGGTTTGTGTCTATTTCACTATACAGTACATAACTCGTTTACTACAATATGGAAAAATAAAGTTTAAACTAGTTTTTAACCTGGATTATTAAGGTGATACTTACAGAATCTGAATTAGCAGGATCCATCAGCTCTGCCGTTACAGCTCTATATTTATACTTCTAGCTTCAGATCTGGAATCAAAATCATGTGAAGGAAGTCAGCTGATGGGGTCGGGTTGGGCAGCACTTCTTCCGGACCTGGAAGGAATCTGATTCTCGACACTTGCTCTACGCTGGTGTGAGTTACTGATTAAACACTCGGTAAACTGCAGTGGAGGAGTGAGAGAGAACTTTACACGTGTCATAAAGTAATGAAGGTCTGGAAGGAATGCTGCCCAACCCGATCCCATCAGCGTCAACAAGGAAGCTTAAGGCTTTACAAGAAGAATAAAAAAGCCAGATTTTATTAAAGGATGGAAGAGATGAGAACTTTTCCCATCCAGTGAGTGTAAATCCCACACAGTGCAGTAAATCCCTCTGGGTTCTTTAACCCCGGCTTTACCCCGGCTCTAACCCCCCTGCTGTAACCCCATTTTAACCCCCCAGCTTTTACCCCGGCTCTGATCACTCTGTACAGCTTTAGTGATGTTAATGTCTGTATCTCTGTTTAAGCTGATTAACACTGAAGCTTTTTATATCTTTACATTTCTATCGCTTTAACAGGAAAACGCTGTGTACAGTTGGGTTTTTGTTTACGACTGCAGTTACTTTCGTTTTCTCTTTGCTGACTGCAGAAGCAGCTCTCATGCGGTAATGTGTGCAGTGAGAGCAGGGCTGGGGCCCCATGCTGTGTGGCCCCGGGACAGGGTGAGTGTTAGACAGGAAAAGCTCGAGTCTAACCCTAACCCTAACCCTAACCCTAACCCTAACCCTAGCTCGAGCCTCTGCGTGTTCCTGAGTGTTCAGTAAAGTGCACTGCTCAGTTCCTGACTTTATTTACTTCACTTTAACTCTGAACTCTTCCTAATCTCAGGTTAGAGGGTTTAAAGCTCGTGAGTGTGAGTGCAGTTACTTACAGAGTGGTGTTTACGCTGTGTGTCTCAGGGGCTCCTCTCTGCTTCCTCACTGAACACTTCTGCCGAAAGGAAAGTGAAAGCGCTGTTACTGCTGCCCGGAGTGGGCGGGGCTTAACGCGGCTCTGAACACTGCGCTTTAGCTGAACACTGAATCACGTGACTACTGTAATGGGGCATATCAGTGCTGGGCTTAATATTGAATTTCTTACCAAATTGATAAAAATCGGCATTTCATGGGTTAAAAATGGCTCAAAACGCAGTACATTTACTGTATAAAATCATCCTGACCCTTACAAGTCCAAAGAGTCGATCATTAGGGACTAATATACATCATGACATGTCTATATATATATATATATATATGTATATAAATAGGATGTTAACACTCTCTAGTCAGAGAGCCCCAGCCCCTGCGTTTGAGTCTGAGAAGTCGTGCTGATCGAGACTCATCATTCACAGGCGTTTTCACTAGGCCTAGATTTCTTGCTAGCCCTCTATTTATTATATTCTGATTATTTTAATAGTTCAGACAAATGTTAATATACTCAGAGTTAATGTCTTGACTTAATTATTCATCTAATAGTCATAAAATCAGGGAATAAAGTAAATAAACATCCCTGCAAATGAACAGGGGGAATCTGACTAGAGATTATTGTAGTAACCTGAGCTGACCACTAGGTGTCAGAATTTAACCACAAATCAGTGTGTATCAATATCACGGCGCCAAATGTTTAGTTTTTATCGATCATCACAACTTTTTACTACACATAATACATTGTCTTATAAATATATGCATGTATACATTATATATAGTGTACATTTTAAACATTTTAAGTACATTATTCACATTCAATGCTTCATTTAATTTTAATCCAAAACCTGTATTGTTTTTGTAAAAACAAACAAACAAACAAAAACCCCTAATGCTCATATTTTACTATTTTATTGTACATGTTTTCCCCCAGAATTTAAAAGAACCCACCCAGACTCTTAGAGGCATATTTTATATTTAAAGTGCAAATATTTATTGTCACCTATAAAAGTTATAAGTAAGCCACATTATAAGCCACTAAGCCACATGCATTCAGTTTAATTTAAACATGACTGGAATGCTTTAAGGTCTGAGAGCTGATCATGACCTTTAACCTTTATAGACAAAAGGGAAAATGAACACATTCACTAAAACACTAGAGATTAGAGACAATCAGAGAGTAAAGCGGCTGGTTCATTAAATCCTCAGCGCTGATCAGAGGTGATAATAATAATAATCTTATCCTGGAACATTAGGAACATTTCAGCTCAGGTTGCAGCTCCCACAGGTTCACACACCTCCCTGTAGGACTTATTGATTTCAGCGAGAGATCCTGAAATGTGTAACTGGGTTCCCACCTGCTGCTTTCCAAACCTCTTCATGAGCGCTGGGAGAATTTCAGGGGGAAAGTTTTCCGTATCAGTCATGGCAGTCACAGTCATGTTCACCTAGAAATAATACAAAAGTACAATTTTATACTCTGAGACAAATATTTCATGATATAAATGTTTAAAACAGCCAATTTATAAATCTGACCGTTCAGATTCCTGTCATGTGTGAATCAACAGCACTGCGGGTGAAGAAAATAGCAGCTGATGCTACTCTCATGATGATGGTACACTGATACTACACGTTTATGTCACACTATAAATCCTAACGAGGCTCACGTGACACTGACGTGTCCTTGATGTTCATTAACATTTACAAAAGTCCAGATTAAAACCAGTTTTTAAAAATGTGACCCTCAAAACATGACCTGTAAGTGATTGTGTCTGAGAGATGATCTGATATTCACTATCTGTATCAGACTGATAGCACCAGGAAACTGGAGAAAACGTCACATATAACATCCTGTAACACAAAAAGTAAAGACATACAGTATATTTTTGGAACTGGAAATGTTTACAGTAAAACACTATTAACACTACATTATATTTATATTTTGTACTATACAATATGAGTGATTTTTGTGAGAAAGAATTTAACTGTGAAGTGCTTCAGTTTAAAAAACTCAAGCTAAGCAGTTTCTAAATGAGACGGTATCAGCTGATACTCGAGGTTTCAGTATCGTTATCAGGAAAGAAAAAGTGATATCGTTCCAGCTGTAGTGATGCTGTAACACCTTAATATGTCGTTACGTTTTACAGAATATAAGTGGATCTTTCACACAGTTAAAGTCATTTCTGTCATTTTGTAAAGATTCGCCATTTTACCTCTTTAATTACTGGTTCAGTTTGAGGTCACATGGTATGTCATTTTAGCACAAAAAGTGCTAATAAACATAAACTTAACAGAGGACAAAAATATTAATTGCATTGTTCACAATTTACATGAGAATGTGGCAAATTTGTACACTTGGTAATTTGAGATATAATCAGTCAGTGAACGTAAACATGATGGCAGGCTGAGATTATGTGCGGACTATAGGACAACTTCATAGTAAACAAATGTGTGGTTCAGAACTACAATCTATAGACAGTCTGAAGTCTCAGTGTAGTGAGTTCTTTATGGTCCTTCTGCCTAAATAAACTAAATATTATTTATCATGAAGATCTTTAAATATTAATTTATATAATTTATAAATATTACTATTGTTGTTATTGTCACTATAGCACTAATATTTAATTATTTACTAATTATGTTTCTATAGCTTCTAAAATTACATCATTTAAATATTCTCAACCAAAGTTAAAAGCATTAGCAGAGGAGCGTGCTGGTGTTAGCATTAGCATTTGCATGAAACGTGGAGCATCAAAGTAATTTACAAACCTTGTTGTAAATGATGAAATAAAGTTTGTACTTGTTTTTTGTGACTAGTTTAATTATTAAGAAAAATACATTCTTGACACAGATTCACCTTGGGGATGGACACGCTCCCGTCCGCCTCGGGCGGCTCCTCCTGAAGGTGCACTGTGGCGCTTGTCAAGCTGCCTGAATGTTAAAGTTGCACTTTTTATACCCTTCAGAGCTGCATAGGAATGTAAGAAAATACAGAGCAATTATAACATGTAATGTCAAGTGTTTTTTCCTGAGACATGCACATATATTGATGTCTCCAGTAAAAATTCAACTTCTCACCTGTTGATGGCGTTATCGCCACCTCCGCACTGCGCTGTTCACCTGTGAGCTGTAAGTTAAGGACACTGCATTGCTGCTTCTCTTGAGAGGACAGGTGAGAGTTACACCAGGTCTGAAGAGCTTTTTGCAGGTGATTTTTCCACCTTGGAGGTAACGCTCCTGGCCAGTCCACCTTCATATAAACCTTTGCAACATCTGGAGCTGCTGAGGGATTTGGCTCATTGATATCTGTTGCATCCTGGTGGAAAAAATCCAGGATTTGGTGATGTCATGCCTCAAACTACAATGCCCATGATCCTCAGTCTGTGACCTTGTCACATGTCACACAGTCAAGCACCTATTTACTTCTTTACAGTCACCTGATTATTTATGGGTCTGACCTGTTTACCCACAAAATATGTTGTGTATTTTCCTGGACTCCGGCCTTTGAGCAGAGGCTCCTGTATGTTTAATGAGACGTGAAAGTTGTTTACGAGCTCAAAATTGGTCCAAAGAACAGATCTCTGGTCCTCTTGGAAACAGTGGTCTGGGATTGACGTCATTTGAGGCCTGGTGATGTCTAAATAAGATGTGGACGCTAGCTGCACTGAGTAATGTGATTGGCTCATTGATCATCACCTCACTTCCTGTTTACCAGTCCTAGCTCTAGATCAAAGGTTCAGGCTGTGCATTCAGTATGAGATGCATTTTTGTTTAACTCGGGCAGCAGACACAGCTAGTGCGGTGCAGTGTAACTCTGTGCAGCTGGCAGTGTACAACTGAACAAGGGTTCGAAAAGAATTCTTCTAAGTGAAAGCAAAGCTGTGAGTCTATACATAGTAAAATCAAATGATTAACATTAACTACACAAATTTTAAAATGCACTTTGATATTAACCTGTATAACAGAAGGAGGGCCAATTTCTATTTCCTCAGCTGATCTATACAGGTCCTTCGAATAAAAATATCACATGACATACGCTACTTTATTTATAAGTGATCATATTGGTGCACTGGGGTTTCTACAGATTAAACCTCACTGCATTATTCCTTATGCCTTTCTGTAGAAGACTCAAGAACAAGTGTACAGACACAATCACATGAGAAGAACTCTTAGTGCTTTAATCTGCGTCACACACTGAGAGAGGAACTCCACGGCACTTTCTTCATCCACTCCTTTAATATTAGTTAAATATGATATGCACCAGTTCCTCATCTTCTGTATAAACTCCATCCTTTAGGAAGCTTTTCTGCATTTCCTCAGCTATTGTTGAAGAATGAATAACCACCGATGACTTCATCTGCACACACACACACACTCTCACTCACTTATTAAAGTCAGTATTAAAACTGACAATGATCATTTAAGAATGTGATGTTCACCTGAGAGGTGCAGGGAGCTGAAGAGCGACGCGTCCAATCACACGATGTATACAGACTCTATTAAAGGGAAGACAAATGAAAATTAAAAAATAAAAAATTCAAACTTTTATATTAAACATGGAAAATACTGTGCAAATCAACAAGGCAAAAAGTTAATGCATGCATGATAAATGCAGTTCTGTGTAAACGTTTTAGGCCCTAATTCTTATTCTCTTATAAACTAATTGTGTCTTAGAAGTTCTTACATTTTATTATTTAAGCGTTTTTGGGTCAGGAAAAAAAATTTAATTTCTGAAAATTACTTTTTCCAACTAAAAATGAAAAGTTATAATTTATAATAAGTTATAAAATGTTTGTATGTCAGTACAGCAGTGATGTAACAGACCACTTCTCGGACAGTAAACGTGATGAAGTCTGTCGGGTTTTACTGCAGAATCAGAAACAGAGCTGAGACGGATTCTGCAAGATGCGCAGAAAATCTCATTTCTTAATAAAAACAAAAAAAAACACAAAGTGTACCTGAGACTACTGATGCACTTCTCAAAGTGTCCTCAGTCCAAATACTGACTGTGTTGTTTATCACTGTTTACTGCGCTGCTAATGCTTAAATAACAGGACTTAATTATATGATGTCACATAAGGGGTGTGGCCAACATCAAACAGGACGCTGACCCCAGAAATGTTCAAGAAGGAAAGATGATTAATGATTTGTGGGGAAAAAAGTAAGAAATTGTCCTGAGCATTTGTGAGATTTTGTGTTATTGATGATATGGAAGCTCAGGCTAACTGCAAATTCCAGCACAATGAGGAGAGCGAGGTGTGTAAGCAACCGTCTGTTATTAAAGCTCATACTTACAGCGTCTGCTGCTTTCCAATCCATCAGCTCATCCCCGACGGACAGAAAGCTTCATTTACACGTGTAGATTCTCTGGAACAACAACATTTGCACTGTTGAGTTTGTGATGGTGTGTGTTACTGATGAGCCCCTCTGTGATGGTGTGTGTTACTGATGAGCCCCTCTGTGACGGTGTGTGTTACTGATGAGCCCCTCTGTGACGGTGTGTGTTACTGATGAGCCCCTCTGCACAGTGCAGGAGTGTAAGAGAACTTTACACACACCATAAAGGAATGAGCGAACAAAAAGTGTGCTTCTTTTATTATTTTTAGTCGTTTCGTTTTATTAAACAATGATGGAGGTTTTATTCCAGAGAAAGATCACTCCTGGATTATTTCCTATCATTTCATCATTAAATTACGTTAAAGCTGTAGATTGGGGATAAAATGCTGTATTAATAGGGCGAGATGAGTGAATAATAAGCAGGATGAGTGTTATAGAGCTAAAGGCTTAGTAATCTTGGTGTTTCTCTGTGTTTATTCAACTCAACACCTGTTTAGAGAGAAGTGTAAAACACACAGATTCCTGATCCATGTGAAGCAGCAGTGTGTGAGCCTCCACTTTACTTCAGCTCCATGTGAGTGTGAGAGAAGGTACTTACAGTGCTTTTTAAAGCTGAGTGTGTTTCAGTGTGTCCTCTCTGCTTTATACTCACTCCACGTTTCAGACGAAACAAAACTGAAAGTATTTCGCTGTTGAAATCCAGACTGGGTGGAGATGCCTGCATAGTGTTTCCCTGCGTGATTAGCCAGAAGGTTTCTCTGACAGCGGTGCGGCTTTATATTAATGCTCTAATATATTATCATTTCCATAGCAACAGCTCATTCGCACACAGAGCACACTCCACTGGTAATAAACCAATTCTGTAAGGAGAAGTGTGTGTGTGTGTGTGTGTGTGTGTGTGTGTGTGTAACATGTACAGAAGGAGTGTCCAGTGTGAGCGCTGTGTAACAGGCAGAGGTAAAGCTGGAACTGTAAGGGTTCCACATCCTCAGCAC
>JAQMYM010004502.1:0-13234 GCA_030014255.1 Parauchenoglanis ngamensis | reverse complement strand
ATGTTTTACAACGTAGAAAGCAAAAAGAATAAAGAAAAACCTATGAAAAAGAGTAGGTGTGTCCAAACTTTTGACTGGTAGTATATATATATATATATATAGACTGTCCCGAGTGTAGCTCCTTATTCTTCCTGGTTCATTATGATTCACGACTCATAACTGCCAGTCCATCCAGACAAACAAAACGTCTGAAGAACTCTTTTGAAAAATTCAGGACATGATTGAGACAAAGTGCAAAAACATCTCTTCAACCAGACAAAGGCACATGACCAAGCTACTGCTTTCATACATGCATTTGAAGATGAACTTGTTAGCTTCCTACCAAAAAAAAAAAGCAGAAAAGAAAAACAACCATGGGTTCACAGTCCCTTAACAACAAAAGACATGAGAGACCGAAGCAACTTATACCTAGAAACAGCCATGATAATAATGTTTATAATGAAATTCATATTTTTCAATATAATAGCAAGTAAACTGGTGACATGTTCTCATGCAGATCCAGAGAAAGCAAGCATGCAGAAAACTCATCCCTTGTACACAGACCACTGCAGATTTAAACTCCTTCCCTCCAGCTGGAGTTTCAGATCAGTGAGTGCTAAAACCACCAGACACCAGAAATGATTCTTTCCACATGCAATGAACACTTAATTGCCTCACAAACATGACCTCACTGCCAGTATTGTGTTGTCTTTTCTGTGTAGTATTTATTGATTATTAACATTCTCTGTTCCAAATTCCTATTTTATTTGCAGTACAAGGCTACGGGGACAGTGATGGCTCCAAAAGTTAAGCGTCTGGGTTACTGATCAGAAGGTCGGGGGTTCATTCCTCAGCAGTGCCAATCTGCCACTATTAGGCCCTTGAGCAATGCCCTTAACTCTGTTTGCCCCTGGGGTGCCATATCATGGCTGACACTGCACTCTGACCCCAACTTCCTAACAAGCTGACAGATTTTCACTTTGCTATAAGCAATAAGTGACAAAGACTTCTTCTTCTAAGAGTTGATAATGTATACAATATCCACTTCTGCTCAGAGCAAACATGTAAAATGCTACATTATCATCGTTGTCTATGTTCTGGTCTTTATTACTCATGTCTATAAGCGCAAGAGCTCAAATTCCTTGTACTTGGCCAATAAAGCATGGTTCTGGTTCAAATTACACCAATGCTGCTTAATATCATGGCAAAGATGGATGCATGTTGTCATGCTATCCTCTCCAAATTTCCACTGCACATCTTAATCAGTATCAGCAAACTAATTAAAAGTAACTTCAGACACTTTACACATGCTAAACCTGTCATGCATCAGCACCTATTTCATCAGCATCATGAACAGTTGAGAAACATTTTAAAAGAAGGCTGAAAGCATGACTGAGCTCTCCAGAATTGTGACAAAAGAAAACAATCAAGAAGTAATTAACTGTCAGGCACATTTAGTCCTGTCAGACACCAGTGTCCACTTCCTAATCGCAGCTACAATCTGCCAGAACTGTGACAGTGAGAGAGGAAATAAATAAATAATGGTGCAACTGTAAAAGTGCAGGCACATATTATCATATTAAAAGTCCATTCATGGGTCACCGATAATGAAAGCCATTGATATAGCAGGCTATGTACAGAAGAGCCCGTGATGTTTACCACTTAGCTCTGAGCGCATTTCATTACAAGCAGAGAGGCTTGATTAAAAAGAACACAGCATCCAATTAAATGCATTATCACAAAGAACATGAAGAACAACAGACTGAAGGTTAGCTTTCAAATTGCTCCTGGAGTTTCAAAGGAATTGCCTGTTTCATGCCAAAGCCATCAGATAAAGACTGTTAGTAATAAAGGCAGTGTGAATTTCTCTGAAAAGGAACATAAAGTTATTGCTATTTTTAGCTACAGTTCTAATGTATTTTTGGCATTAATGTTAATAGCTCTTTCTCACATAGCCGGATCGTTTCGACGGATGACGTAGGCAGAAATGTTTTGTTTTGTTTCTGGGAGTCATCGGACAGGATCTGAAAGCATTCTGTAAGCATCAATGAGTGCCATGTCATTTCCTTGACAGCCGGGGGGGGGCGTGGCTTAAATCTGTGGCATCCCTCAAAAATGTAAAACTTGCTGGAAATTTTTTTACGGATGAATTTGACTGTAACAACCATGATGCATTCTTTACATGGTTTAATTTGTTGCTATCCGTTTAAACCGTACACACTGCTTTCATTGCTGAATGATGTTCTACATTGTTGCCATCACCCATCGGCTGTCATCTGCAGAAACTAACCGTGAATCTGCCAGTATTTCTTTCTTTCTTTCTTTCTTTTTAATTCATTGACAAAATCTGACCTTGTAGATTTGTGTGATTACAGCAACAGCGTAAAACTGCTGAAATACTGCCGTACTTTACCACATAGCAGGATACAGTCTTCTCCATGGATTAGTCTTATATGGTTGTTTTATTTCTATTTTTCTTCTTCTTATTATTATTATTTTGTTAATGCCAGAATCAGTATCAGAGTTTTGCTTTGCGACTGTCGCCGTGACAGCCTACACACTCACTGTCATCGTCACTTAATTATTGACTCACATGGATTCAATCACACCCACACACACACTCACACACGCACACACACTATAACAGAACACAACACTCCGCTGGCATGAGGTCTATACTCTTTTCCTGAAGTGCAATGCCCAGGTGTCTGTCACCTGATTTATTATTAAATGTTTATATTTCTATTGCCCTTACTGTATTTATGTATGTATGTTTTTTTTCTTTCTAGTTGAAAACCACTACTTGACTTATCAGGATATAATAATTTTCTTTCATATACTCTAAAGTGTCTTTGTAGTTTTTCTAAACTTAATTAACAGTATTTAGGAAAAAAAAAACCTTTAATTACTTTTAATTAGATTTGGAGTTAAAAAATAAATGTGTAATTGTTCACCTGATCCACCTTGATAAGTACTATTGTTCCTAAATTATTCTTGCCACTAAAAGGCGCATTAGCGTAATACCATTTCAGTCTCTGGACTGCATTTTTGTTGTTACTGTTTGTTGCTGCTGTTTTGATATTGTGAGGAAAGCTGTGTATAAAAGAGACCCTGAAAAAAATTTTAAGTCTAGAATTTTTTTTTAAATATTAGAATGCATAACACATCACTTCTTTTTCTTTCATATTCACATTTCAGATACAGCCAAAATCTTTCTTCTTGCTGGAAGCACTCTGCCCTCGTACACATTCAACCACTTGGGTTTTTCCTGTTAGAAACAGTAGTTTTACTGTCTAATAGTTACCTTAACAAAAGTACTGGGTCATGCTATATTTCTTCTGTCATTGAATTACAATCTACACTTTGTGTGTGTGTGTGTGTGTGTGTGTGTGTGTGTGTGTGTGTGTGTGTGTGTTCTGGTCAGATAGCGGTTCCTGCATTAGCCACAAATACATGGGAAAGAAAAGACTTCCTATGTCTGCTCAGACAGGCCAACAGCTTAAAGCTTCAACTCCTTACTAATCAGGTTTCAGGATTCTTTTTTAAAGGAGCTTTTTTCCCTTCATATTAGCTGAAGGGTTATGGAGTCATGGGTGAGAAGAGATCATGGGGGGTCATGGGGGTATCTGGTCAGCTAGTGCATTCTCAGCATCACGCTCGGACATCTCGTGTTCACAAAGATTTCATAGATGAAGCAAACATTTTAATAAACTGACAGCTACCTACATGTCTACAATATCAGTTAGTCAAGAATTCAACCACACCACAGGTTTAAATAAAGTATTTCAGTCTCACCTAAACACGCTCTTTTTCATTTTTTTCCCTCACAGGGCAAATTTTTGCATCCATAATGATGCAAATTTGAAAATGCTGAATAAACTCAAATTCGGGACTATTAAATAGCTTCACCATCTCGACCACCTTTAATTAGATAGACATTTCTTTCAGGCTGATCTCAGTGGGTTTATGCTATTGCAGTGTAGGTGTAGACGGTAATTATAAGCTATCAATAAGATTTTGAACATATTATTAGGCTGCATGTAAGCGCAGCTAGAGGGAATATCATTCAAATTTAATTAAATAAAGAAGTGACAGCAACGATACAGCAGTAGTTGATAAGATCACACAGCGGGGTGAAAATGGGTGAAAATTTCACGTGGAATATGGAAGATCTGAGTCTTCATTAAAAATGCAGTTTCATGAAAAGCAAACATATCAAACTTCTACATGAAGCGGCTTTGGTCCTGTGCATCATCTTTGATCAATAGTGTGTCAGAATGAGATGTAGCATTTGTATGTAGGGCAGACATTCAGTGGTGACTCTACAAAATGTTCAGTGTCTGGCGACTTCATGTCCAATCTGCTGGTAGTGCTCTTGTGCTAATCCATAATGAGTAAGTTGTCTACTTATTTTGGTCAGATATTGTTGGCCACAAGAGCAAAACAATTAACATATGACTTCGACAGAACTACACGTAAAACACTTTCTGTACTACCTCCTTATAGTGAAACCTATCAAAATATTCATTCATGTATCCATCTGTTGATCCGTCCATCCACCAATCCATTATCCATTAAGGATCACAGGAAAGATGGAGTCAATCCCATCTGACTTGAGGTGAGAGGCGGGGTACACCGTGGCAGGTCCCCAATCTGCCGCAGGGGTAATACAGAGACAAACATCCAGTCACACCTATGGGCAATTTAGAGTACTGAATTGACCTTGGCCATGTACACACTAATATGCTTTAAAACTTGGCATGTCAGGAAAATCAGTTTTGGTACATTTACTACTCCAGAGTTTCCGAGCTGTGAAAATGGAGCGTATTGAAAACACCGCTGGCCCTGTTTTAGTTTGTAAACCTTTTAGAGTGGATGAGGGGAAAATGTAGGCTTTCGAGAACAATGATGCAGACACCCACGTTCACTTCCTAATTGGGTCTAATTGGTCACGATGTATCCTTCCCCAATTCGTCACACTCCTGTCACGTGACCCTTTTCCGGAAGTAAAGAAACAACATCAGCCTCAACTACCAGTGGTGAATGCAGCATGGATAACGAATTACAAGCATTGCTGACCTTGTTGACTTTGCTAGCAGCTGTTGTGCAGTTAAAGGCTGCATTTTATAATGCAACAACTGCCTACATACCCAAGAGGCAAACTATTATTTCAGTGCTCTACAGCTAGGCAAAGAACTGCAAAGTAGACAATCTGCTTCCTGTTTATACAGGCATGCACATGCCCAGTCTACGTGAATGACTCAAAAAAATAGAAAGGCAGTCTTTTGGACTCAAAGATATCGCAAATCATGATCTTTGTATAATAAAGTTTAATCTGGATGAAGAGCTGTTTTGATATATGAGACATCAGAGTATTGATATTCCAGCTAATAAAACTCCAAAGTAATGAAGTGTACAATCACAGCTCAACAAAGTTTACTTGAAATTCACCTTATTCAAATTCTGAGAGATTTTTTTTTTTGAGAGAAAGAACATTTTTAAACAATGTCCAAGCATAGACAGGACCTAAGTGTTGCCTTAGATTATATGTACTTTAGTTTTATAAGGTTCAATCGAACTGTTCCTTATTAAACGTATTAAACCTATTTCTTAATCTAATAACATCACATACTGTATACATTTTTTTGGACCCAGCCTCACATGCAAAAAAAAAATGTTTGCATGCAATTTGTTTTCACCACCGTCTATACATTGAATAGCAATGTTCTGGCACAGCATACATGACATAGCAGTGTATCAATCTGTCACTCAAATGCTTCGCATGTCATGTTCTACACCAACGGAATGTAACCAGGCACACTTGTAGTGCTATGCTGTTTGAATCACAGTCAGGCTCGCAAGTCACATGGTAACGTTATGGAAATACAAGGAATTTCAAAGTGCAGGTAATTTTTAGGTAAAATAGTTTTTTCATTCTGTAAATTCTCTAGGCTTCTGGGAACACAGAGACTTCCCATCTTTTGAAAATACTCTTGTTACCATACCTCATTTCCATGTGACTTGCAAGCTTGATTGTGTTTATAGAGAAGAGAAGTTTCATGCACAACATGTGTCTAATCATATGCTGTGAAATGCACAAACTTTGCACGTGAAGTAGGTTATGAATTTGGCTATAGCAACCGTAGCTGTAATCATGACGTAATTAATAATCAGTCTTATTCAAACAGCATAGTGGCAGCGTTAGCCATGGTTAAATTATGTTGGTGCAGAACATGGCATATAGAGAATTAGAGTAAAGATTCGATGTATTGATATTCAACATGTAGAAGATGCTGCAAATATGTTACATGTAAACTTTTTTTTCCCCTGTGACACTGGGTTGATTTTTCTGAATGTGTTCGATAAGATTTTTCAAATCTGAAGTTTCTAAACATATTTACCTTGAGATTTCATTGTAGAACATTTAACCACAGTGAAATACATTAGAACATGTGTTTCTGTTTAACTACACAGGCACATTGTAATGTCAGGAGTCAGGTAATATGGTTGCCCTGCACTTTATTACCCATCAGCCCTACCATCAGACTACTACAGATCACATGGCACTGTCACATGGTTTTTCACTGCTCTCATCTGATTCCCACTGATATCCTATTTTACACTTTAGTTGCTAAGTTTCTATTCTATATAGCCTGTTGTGTGTATGTTGTTGCTCAAAGTATGATTCTTGTTTTGACTTTGCTTTAAAAAGCTTACACTTGCATACTCTCTACCTCTTACTAACACACAGCAAAGAAGTCTATCCATAATATGTCCATCATATTCAAAGCTAACATTATCTGATGTTAGTCACAATATTAGGATTCTAATATTCTAGGATTTTAGAATATTTATATGCTATAAAGTCAGCAAGTACAGCAGACCTTCTTTGTTGCGTTCATCCTGGATGATAAACGCAGATTATCTCTTTGCAGAAACACATATCACACAAGTAACTTATACATAAATAAAGCATCTCCCACTGAGGAAGGCCAGATAGAACCTTATAATACTAAGATCACAAAATATGTCTCCATATATATGAGAATAAGAAAGTACATTTGAAAACAACATCTTTCACTAATATCAGCTTTTGTTTGAATCACTGGGGAGAAGGTCATGCCAAGTGCATACTGTTTAACAGATCTTCATAATTAAGGTCATGTTTTCTTTTCCTAGATTGATTTCCTTTTCGATAACTCATTCTAAACGCTCTCTTAGATAAAAACAGCCTGAAAACTGGTCCATTATGTGCCTTGAAGATACAATACTCCTCCTTAGTACAAACGACTGATCATAATTAACTGCCAAAGTGGCCTTAAAAAAAGAAAGAAAGAAAGTTAAAAAAAAAAAAACCTAGAGAATATAAACTAGAATAATGCAATTACTTCTGGTAGGTTGCTTTATTTTTAGTCTGGCAGTTTTGCTATTCTGGTGTATAAGTGCTGTTACACATTAAAAGTTTGGAAAAAAGTACTAACTTTTTGAACATTAATATGTTTCTTACGACAGAATCACAATAATCTGTAAGTTGTAATTGCTT
Source organism: Parauchenoglanis ngamensis (assembly GCA_030014255.1). Classification (NCBI taxonomy): domain Eukaryota; kingdom Metazoa; phylum Chordata; class Actinopteri; order Siluriformes; family Auchenoglanididae; genus Parauchenoglanis; species Parauchenoglanis ngamensis. Next base: position 5,712 of record JAQMYM010004502.1, on the reverse strand, counting down.
TTGCTTCAGTTTCACGTTCTACAAAATTAATAACCTCCAGCTTTAATGATGGCCAGACATGTTGATTTGTTTCAGTATAGATTTAGAAGGTATGCTGCTGCTTGCCTGACAAGACTTTATGCATTTTTTCATGCAGTAGTAGCTCAATTGGTCAGAAATCCAGTGACTGTGGGATCCAGGCAGCAGGATTCCTTGATTAGGTGTGTGTTCTAGTCTGTTGGAACATTTTGCAGCATATTTTATTTGGCCGGCATTTTCAAATTTCTGAGATAAGGACTGTCCCAATTTGCAGGCAGCTACACACTGAGGTGGTGTTCAGCTCTGGGGTCGGGTTGATTCCATCCTCCTAATGTCAAAGACGGCAGTTCATAAGAACAAGGTAAAGCAGCACACATTGTGGACAACAAAGTTACAGACTGGCAGAGAGTGAAAACGACTCTCCACTGACCAGGCTGATCATCAACTCCTTGGAATGACACTTAACTACCATAGGATGACATCAAGTGACCTACAAAAAGAATGGCAAATGGCACCTGGGGTTAAGTGCACAGTATGGATGGTTCGAAACAGGCTCCTCTGGGTGGGGTTAAAGTCATGCAAAGCTAGAAAAAAGCCCTTCATCAGTGAGAAGTAAAGAAGCAAAGCTAACCTGAGGTTTGCTAAAGACCATAAGGATTGGACCATAGAGGACTGGAGTAAGGACATCTTCTATGATAAGTCCAATTTTCAGCTTTTCCCATCAACTGGTCATCTAATGGTTAGACAGAGACCTGGAGAGGCCTACAAGCAACAGTGTCTTACACAATGTGAAATCTGGTAGAGTATCGGTGATGATCAGGGGGTGCTTCAGAAAGACTGGAACGAGGCAGGTTTTTGTTTGACAATAAGCATGAATCAAGCCATGTACAAGGTTATCCTGGAAGAAAACTTGCTTCCTTCTGCTCTGACAATGCTGCGTAACTCTGAGGATTGGGTTTTCCAGCAGGACAATGCTCCATGCCACAAAGCCAGGTCAGTCAAGGTGTGGATGGAGGATCACAGTATCAAGGCCCTGCAATGGTGAGCCCAATCTCCAGACCTGAACCCCACTGAAAAACTTTGGCATGTGATCAAGAGGAAGCTGGGTGGTCACAAGCCACCAAACAAAGCTGAGCTGATTGAATTTTTGTGCCTGGAGTGGCATAAAGTCTCACAAGAGCAACGTGAAAGACTGGTGGAGAGCATGCCAAGACGCATGAAATCTGTGATTAAATGTCAGGGTTATTGCACCAAATATTGATTTCCGAACTCTTCCTAAGTTCAAACATTAGTACAGTTTTTAAAATTGTATGATCTTGATTTCTACGCATTATTCAAGGTATGAAAACACTGCATCTTTTTTTTGTTGTTTTGACCAGTTGTCCTTTTCTGCAATTAAATGCTCTAAGTGACAATATTTGAATGTGGAATTCGGGGGAAATGTCAGTAGTTTATGAAATAAAACAAAAATGTTCATGTTCCTCAAACACATACCTATAAATAGTAAAACAAGAGAAACTGAATTTTGCATTGGTCTCTTAATTTTTTCCAAAGCTGTATGAATAGAAAAAAAAGAAATAGGATTTTTGTATATTATTAAACAGGAAAGCTTGTCCGAAAGGTTCAGAGGGCATTTGGTTGTGACCAATAAAAACTAGGATGGATTGCATGCAACTTCATTTAGATATTAATCGAGCGACTTAAAATGTACTCAATTGGCTTAGAAATAAACAAGTTGGTCCTAAATGAGATTTATGTCCTATACATAGCAAACAAACAGTAAAAACATTTCACACTATTTTTTTTTTATTCTGAAAAACAAGAAGCCTGGATATGAGAAAAACCACCACAACATCGAAAGCATGTGCCTGACAAGAAAGGATTCAGCTCCAAACAAAGACCCAATGGCGTACATCCCGCTGCACGAAAATTGCTTACTACGACCAGGCCCTGATGTCAGGACTGTGCGCGGGGAACAGCACTTTTGGAAGGCTTCCCAGGCTGCTGTGATGACGTACCACTCACAGTGATGTATAATTAGCCCTCTTCATCCATTCTGCATCTAAGTACAGGACTGCAGGAGACAGACTAGCCTATCGCTAACCTCAAGAGACACCTAACAGCGATTTTTACATTGTAAATTGTGAAATTTCTCTCTCTCAACATAATCTCTTTTCCACAAAAAGGGCATTAATGTTTTATGTGGGAACTGTGGGAGGATTAGCATGCACATTTCCATTTTTGTGTCGTAGCAATAATGATAAATACTGTATACTGTCAGCCTATAGTTTCACCAAGGTACCGTTGCTAAGAAAGGAGAATATATAAAGACTCCGGACTGCAGCTAGTGTTCAGATCCCCAACACACCCCAACAACCAGACCCCCCCATACCCATCCCTCATAACTCTTTCCCCGACACACACAAAAACACACTGAAAAAGGCTGATGGCCAATTAGAGGAAAAGCCAGTCCATAACATCATGTTTTATGATAAAATATTACAATGTGGAGAAGACAGAAAGAGCATGGAAAGACCTTTTGAAAGAGTGGCATAATCTCACAGCTCAATGGAGCAACTAACATGCCTGCAATGAAAGTACAAAGTATTTAAACTAGAGTATTTTTTTTAACGATTATTCCTCCTGCAGTTGACTTCGAACAGGCCACTTCAGTAGGAGTGGATCAGGAACTCCATGTGACCATGTGGGCTGAAAGTCTTACCCATAGCTTAAACTCAACCTTTAGAAGTTGAACCATATGAACTGCATGGTTAAAAGACACAACAGGACTTGCCTAGTGTTGAATGCAGACATTTATTGAGTGCCAGCCTGCAGAGAAAGCACCATGTTAGGCTGCATACCTAAACCAATGTTTCAAGTTGCAAGTTTCAAGTTGTATTGTCCTATACAGATAACAATGTAGCATCTTTACCCGTAATGAACTTCTTAGACTCGTGTTCCCCCCAGCCTTACATAAACATATATAAAAGTATACCGATAAATAAAAAAAAATTGGTACAATAATAAGAAAATAGCATTATTAAAAATTATGTAGTATTTGCAAGTATTAAAAGATAGTTTTAATATTAGTGTAGTATTAATAGTGCATAATAATACAGTGAGATATTTAGAATGTGGGGTGCAAAATTGTGCAGTGAGGATTTAAAATGGCATTGTTTAAAGTGACATTGTGAAGAATCCAGTAGTTGTGGTGAGTGTATATTGATGTGTGCAGAATGTCAGCAGTTCCGAAGTCTGATGGCTTTTGGGTAGAAACTGTCTCTGTGTCTGCTGGTATGGGTCTGGATGCTCCTGACGGCAGGAGCGTGAAAAGTCTGTGGCTGGGATCAGAGAGGATCCGCTGCGTCTTCCTCCTACAGAGCTGTCTGTAGAGGTCCTGCATGGCTGGCAGTTCAGCAAGTTCAGTTGACATTTACGTTTAGCTAATTTGGCTAAATGCAATTTACATTTGAGACATGATGCAATAACGCAGTCGAGGGTTAAGGGTCTTGCTGAAGGACCCAATGAGAGGTTTTGCTGGGAACTGAACTCATAACTTTTCAATCAGAAGCCCAAAATGAGCCCCTACCCATTTACACAACACAACACAGGTGTCTGTGTCTCACCAATTTGTCCTTCTTAACAGTCCTAGCCATGAAATGCTCATAGGGGAGGCAGAGCCTATCCTGGAAACACTCCGCGAAAGCTAGAAGTACACCATGGATGGGATGCCAGTCCAACCCAGGACACTATGCACCCACACACACACACTCACTCAGGACCAATATAGACTAGCCAGTCCACCTAGCATCATGTATTTGTTTTAAGTTTAGGACTTAAATTACACCGGTCCAGTGACCTGGTCCATTCCCACCCACCAGAAAACTGTCTCCTATCATACAATAGCTACCGACCAGGTAGGGTGAATGCTAACACATGCTTTCTTCAATAGACATGAAGCCAATTGCATCTTCTCAAACTGTTGTTCATGCTGCTTCACAGGGCAGTATAGCATACTTGGAAGAAAGCACTATCTTCCCTTTTCTGCATACATGAGCTCACTGATGCCCACTGGCTAGTGGCAATGCCAATAGGCTAGTGTCACTATGATTGACAGGGGTGGATGGGTATGCCTCCCATGAAAGAGCACAGGCAATTTTTCTCCCTTGGCATCTAGCCACGGATTGTTGTTGCATTGTCTGGATTCAAACCGCAACCTCCTGATAAAAAGTTGGACATACAATTTAACGTCACACACGTTTTTCTGGACCTGTCTTTTAAGTGATATATCCAAATACTATTTTACAACTCATAGCTCTTTATAGCTACGATAGAAAGACTGTGGTACAAGGATAAGAAATGCATTAAAAAAAAAACAGTAAAACCTGAAGGTTAAGGTGAAGTCATCTTTTCTACAACCCCACAAAAGCACCACAGTCTTATAATAATGAGTGGCCTATGGCATATAAACAGCAATGTAAGTGTCCGCTTAATTTCTTATCACTCTCACCAACAATATGTCACTTCATTCTGCCTCACGCTACACAACTTTTTTTGTGTTCAATCATGTCCAAGCTTAATTCATACCTCCAGCCACTGCTCATATTTTATCGAAAACATTTCAGGGCAACAGGGACACCCTAAAACATTAACGCTGAGAACACTAATGCTGGATGATTGAGCATGCAGTGACCTGATAAAAGAATGTCCCTGATCTAATAGGACTAGTTTGTCATAAGTGATTTTTCTTTTTAAAAAAGGAAATAAATCATTGCAAAATGTCACAAATATGCACACAAGCACATTTTCTATGCTAAAATGAAAATTAAGCACTTGGCCCACTATGAAAAAGGGGAACATTTAGAGACTGGGAAAAGATCCAGCCTTTCCTAAGATCTCTTTATGCTTTCATTTGGCAAACCTTTGCATTTAACGCAAGTTCTGTTTTTCGATTATAGCCTCCTCTTGTGCACTGCAGGCTTTTTGGTCTTCACATGACCCATTCTGGTAGAACTACAAGCCTTTATCACATATTAAGAATTTTCAACAAGTTAAATCTTTTTTTCTTCTTTTAATGAAATAGAATTGGCAGTGTTGATCACAAAATGTTGCAAGCACGCATTTGGGTTAACAGTTGCCTTCTTTTTACTATTTACTATTTTGGTATAGGAATTTCATGCTGCATATTATTGTTGTACTGCTGGTCAAAATATTTTCAAGATTCAAATCCACTAAAGAAAGACTTACAAAAATGTGACTGCTGGCATGTACAACACTCTTAGAGAAAAGGAATTCAAGTGATTTAAAGGATTCAAGGATTCTCAGCTTTCTCAAGTGCTGTGTGAAACCCTTTCTAAAAGTTAAATCAGTACAGTACATTTAAAGCGCTATATTTAACTATAATTAACTGTATTTTTCCTAAGAGGCATCACAGAGCAGGGGTATTCAATTAAAATTCCAAAAATGTCAGATCATCAGTTTACCTGCTTGCTAACAACAGTTACCTTGTACAACCCGAATTTCAGAGAAGTTGGGACGTTCTTTAAATTTGATTAAAATGAAAACTAAAAGACTTTCAAATCACATGAGCCAATATTTTATTCACAACAGAACATAGATAACAAATGTTTAAACTGAGAAATTTTACAATTTTATGCACAAAATGAGCTCATTTCAAATTTGATGCTTGCTACA
>JAQMYM010004501.1:0-13234 GCA_030014255.1 Parauchenoglanis ngamensis | reverse complement strand
CAGTATATGCCATACGTGTTGCTTCATAGTTTTGATGTATTCAGTAATGTTTTACAACGTAGAAAGCAAAAAAAAATCAAGAAAAACCTATGAAAAAGAGTAGGGGTGTCCAAACTTTTGACTGGTAGTGTATTTGGACACGTAATATTAGGCTGTATATGGTAATTAAACTTCCAGTGCATATACCCACTTCAAATTTCCACATATAATATCATTAGATGTTGTGTTCATAAATATAAAGAGAACATTCATTGAACACTTTATTCTTTTATTCGCTTTATCTACTCAGCCAATCATGTGGCAGCAGCGCAATTCATGTAGTCATGCAGATACAGACCAGCAGCTTTGGGTAATGCTCACATTAGCCATCAGAATTAATGAAAAAATGTGATGTCAGTGATTTTGGCCGTGGCATGATTGTTGGGAACAGGATCACCAAAACTGGACAGTTGAAGACTGAAAAAACATAGTTTGGTCTGATGAATCTCTATTTCTGCTGAGGCGTACATATGGTAGAGGCAGAATTGACACCAACAGATGAATCCATGGACCCAATCTGCCTTGTATCCAGTGTAATGTAATGGTTTGGGAAATGTTTTCTTGGCACACGTTGGGCTCATTAATACTAATCACTCATCACTTGAATGCTACAGTCTATTTGAGTATTGTTGCTGATCATGTGGATCCCTTTAATTTACCCATCTTCTAATGGCTACTTAAAGCATGATAATGCATTCTGTAACAAAGCAAACGTCATCTCAAATTGGTTTCATGAAAATGACAGCAAGTTCAGTGTTCTTCAGTTGGCTTCCCATTCCTCGGATCTGAATCCTATAGAACACCTTTGGGATGTGATCCAGAATTGGAAAGGAATGTTTCCAATATCTTGTGGAACCCATGCCATGGAGAACTGAGGCAGTTTTGAGAGCAAAGTGAGGCCCTATCCTGTATTAGTATAGTGTTCCTGATAAAGTGCAACCAATGGCAAGCTCTTTTACAATGACATCAGATGCAGTTTGCTTGGTAACTTCTATTTTTTGCTGTATTTAGAGCTAGAACTTATTTTATTTGTTTTGTAACACCAAGCGTCAAAGGCCTTTTGTTTTTGACACAATTGGGTCTGAGGCCATGGCTGAAGGTATCACAATCCACAGTTCGAAGATAATTTTGGAAGCAGAAATATAGAAGCCATACCACAAGATAAACCACTCATCTGCAGTAAGAATCAGAAAGCCAGATTGGAATTCGCAAAGAAATACAGAGATACAAACGTTTTGTAACCAAGATTCTTTGTAGGAAAGTGATGGAAAGGCTGAGGTGTTGAGAAAGAAAGGATTAGCTCATGATCCAAAACATATAATCTCATCAGTCAAGCACAGTGGAGGTAGTGTCATGGCTCGGGCTTGCGTGGCTGCTTCTGGAACAGGCTCACTAATCTTTATTGATGATGTAACTCATGACAATAGTAGATTGATTTCAGAAGATTAGAGAAACATTCTGTCTGCCAGTTTACAAAGAAATGCATCCAATCTAATTGGGAGGAACTTCATCATGCAACAAGGCAATAACCCAAAACACACTGACAACACTGCAAAGGATTTCATCCGGGATTAAAATTGAAGGTTTTAGACTGACCAAGTCAATCGCCAGACTTTAACCCAATTGAGCATGCATTTCACCTCCTAAAGAGGAGACTGAGGACAGAAAACAAACAGCAATTGAGTTACAAACCTCGAAAAGCATCACAAAAGAAGAATGCAACAGTTTGGTGGTCGGCAGATTGATGGAGTTACTGCAAGCAAGGGATATGCAGCCAAATCTTAAGTGTTATTTAGTTGAATTTACTTTAAGACTTGATTTACTGCGAGAACTTTGTGATATTTATAAGTTCAAAGTTGAAAGACATTACAGTATGCTTTGGAAGTATATTAAATAACAAAACCAAAAGTGCGGTAATACTTATTCACCTCACTGTAAATGGGGCAAAAGGAAGATTTAACTGCAGAAGAGAAGAGCAATCATTAAGCACTTAAGTGACTGCTTGAAATTGTTAAGCTGACTGGTAAAGATCATGTGATAGATTTGAGTGCAATTAGGAAAAGGTCAGATCAGGGAAAAATGAAAGAAAATGTGTCAAGCCAGATATTTGACCTCCATTCACTGATGGAGTGCCAAGCAACACTTGATGGACCTGATGAATGGAGCGCAAAGGGTTGGGTCTTAAATAAGACACCTTGTCCTGTCCGACTGGGATAATTGGTGATCAGCTGGTTGATCCCTGGTAAGATCCTGAAGGTGTACATGAAATCAGATTTCTGAAGAAAAAAAGGACACCACTACTGCACCATGGTACAAAAGTATGCCTCTAGATTTAAGACAAAATATGATGGTCTTAACCTTCCATCAGACGGTTGGCAGATATGGACGTAAATGGAGGCACACAACAGCTTTATTCAGAAAGCTTCCAACAAGATCCTATATGTGAGGCAGAGACAAAGTAAATCAGAATAGAAAAAACAAGAACTATGATAAAAAAAACCAAAACAAAACAGAATGACTGTCTAGATTACAAGGCTTGGTAATGACAGCTATGAAAACACAGAGCATATGCTTCACACCTGAGTGAGTGCACTGAGGCCTTATATATTGTATATGTAATAGAGTTTAGGTGTACTTGATCAGTAATCAGGTGAGAGGGAACAGGTATGATGGGAGCCCTTGGCAGCCATGTTTGTATCTAAGTCATCTAATATATCTATATGTAAATTATATATGAATAAGCATTGTAAACATTTGAATAAACATACCAGTTTGTATAACAACCACTTTCACGAAACGGTTGCTTTCATTGTTAAGTGGAAAAAGTGCATAATTTAGTAAATTATTAATACCTCTCCAAATATTTCATGATGTAGCCTAATTTTGATCACTTGTTTGTATATAATGCAAATATAGTGCAATTTTCACTGTTTACTCCTTTTTTTTTTGGACAGTTAGTCTTTTGCATGACAGCTCAGTCCACACTATATGCAAAAATAACAAACTATCAGTTTATTGACTGTTATTTCCTATACCATTAGATAATTGTTTTTATTGGCTGACCCATATTTGCCCATATTTCATTGCTGTAGTAACAGAGGCACTGGATTTTAGAGGTACAAGAGAAGAGAGAAGCAAGCAAGAGAAACGCAGAGCAGAACTGTGAATAGTCCGATGTGACATGAAGCTCGTTGTTTGTCCGGAGGCTTTCTCTGAGAAACTGGACAGCAAAAGCTTGAGGGGATAATTGCTATTGCTGCAGGGTTGTGTGAGTGTGTGTGTGTGTGTGTGTGTGTGTGTTGGGGGGTGGTTATTAATCTAGTCTGTGTGGGTGGAACAGAGGCCTCGGTCTGTGCAGTGAAGTGACTCTACAGTTTGAAGTGGAATATATCCCCCAGATATGGAGCTGCTGTTTGGAAAGCCAAGCCATATTTCACCCGGGAATGATAATTAAATTTTTCTGGGCATAGTGAGAGAAGGAGCAAGAGAGAGAGAGAGAGAGAGATGTCAGGAGAACTCTTGATGGGATGTGAAAGGAACAGAGATGAAGAAGATTCTGAAATGCTGAAGGGAAGAGAGTAGTGTGGTGAAGAGGTGGAAAAATGGAAGACACTGGAATCAAGACAAAACGTCTCCATCTTCTTAACTAGATTTAGACGGAAAAGGTAACAAATTCAAATGGCCAACATATTGCCGTCGTTGGCAATAATTAATAATTTCTGTATCAAATTAGTCAGTACTTCTCCTGCAGCATAAGAACAATTGAATATGTGACAGGACAAAGTGGTGTGGTAAAATGAAAACGATTCCTCATGAGAGAGTTTAGAAATGACACTGCATGGAAAACCAGATCTAACACCCCCGAGCTGTCACAGTGCAGCTGGAATGCATCAGCAGTCTGACAAAGAGGATTATTTTTATTCACTCAGGAAAAGAGACATAATTAGCTGTTTTATTTTGAATTTTTGATCTTGTTAGTTTATTTGAATAACTTTTACAGTAATTTGATAAGAAAGATTGGTGACCTGTCCTGGTTGTACCCCGCCTCTCACCCGAAATCAGCTGAGATTGGCTCCAGTTTCGCCACCATGATGGATAAGTGGTATAGATAATGGATAATTTGATAAGGGATTGAATTTTTGCTTAGAATATAAAGACCTTTCACTTTTGGGAAATTTCCATTGCTGGTCTTTCCAGTGTTTAGGTAATACTTTGTAACTTTACCACATCATTAATATTTATGGGCATGCCATTGGTTGTTTATAAATGAGGTTCGTCCATAGGGTGGCTGGGTTTACTCTCTGTGACAGTCCAGGAGAACCTTGGACTTGGGATAGACGCGGAAACTGCTGGAGGGATTGTATCTCACAGTTGGCCTCAGAACATCTGGGGATCCCCCAGGAGGAGCTAGAATCTCTGGCTGGGGATTGAGAAGATTGGGCTGAAATCCTCACTCATTGGTAAAAATGGAAGGAAAACAAATTCAACAATTAACAAATGCTTAAACAAATGCTTATGACAGTTTGTGTGTTACCCATATTAATGAATGATTTAAAAGTAATCAGTTATTTAGAAGTTACCAACCCATCACCAAATGACACTCCATGTAGTTATTCATGTGTGTTTACACGATTACTAGATCATCAACAAAAGTAATTCCAAATTATAAACTTGAAAAATGTATATAAATGAGACGTCGTCTGTTTGTTCATGTGTGCTCATGATTAATATGCGTGCTTTCCTCTCCCCTTACATTAACTGTAAAACATTAATCCATATTTAAAATTCTTTTTAGTTACAAAGTAACAGCGAGAGGTATAAACATGTCGAGGAGGATTATTTTTGTGTAATTTGTTCCATGCTGTAATTGGCCGAACTAGCTGAACGGCTCCCAGTAATTACACATTATACGCCATTTGTTTAGTTTAACTGTTTATTTGTTGGTTCGGGTTCCTTATGTCTTAGGTTACTCTATATGAAAATCCCTACTCTGTATAGAGTTTGTTAACTGCAATTATCTTTGTGTGACATCCTCTAGCCCAGTATTGTCAAATATTATTTTATTGTAAAACAGGAAAACTTTGTAGTGCTTTATTGCCCAAGGCAGCGATGGTGGTGCGGTGTTGCCGTTTCATAGCTGCAGGGTTTCCAGTTTGATCCTGAGCTCGGGTAACTGTCTTTGCTGAGGTTCACATTCCAAAAAAAACATGCTGATGTGTGGATTGGCTATGCTAAATTGCCCCTGGGCCTGTAAGTGTGTGTGAATGTGTGCATGGTGCCCTGCAGTGGACTGGCATAGTATCCATATTTTCTGCCCTGTGACTAGTGTTCCTGAAAGCTTTCGCTGCCAACTGGAAGTATCGGCAGCGTAAGCCTGACTGGAAATCACTTGCTAATGGTACATGTGACTTAAGAATCTTGTCCCAGATGTTAGGTAACCAACACCGGCCCTGGTCTCCACTGAAGTCTGGTAGGTTGACTAGGAGGTAGATTGCTTATTTTACCCCTCGTTCAAACTAGCGGGGGTCTCTATCCAATATCTGGACATCACTGATGTCTACTTGATATCCAGGGTAGGTTATATGTATGTGTCTGGAGACTTCTGAAGAAGTGGCACTGGCTCTTTTGTGTTCTATAAACCAGTGTTTGAGTGTCCTTTCTGTCTCACCATTGTACACACTGTCACAATCCCCACCGCATCACACATCCGACTACATCCTGACTACATCCAAGTCAACCAACCGGACCTCACAAGCGATCAGGGCCAGTACCACTTACCTATCATCTGGGACAAGATTTTGGTGAGTCCAGTCAGGCCCACACTGACTTTGTAACGCTTTGATAGGCTATTCCTTCAATAAGTTCTCCCTGGTGTAGTGATTAAAAAAAAGTCTTTAAAAAACAATAAGATTTATATGCCATGAATAATATCTACACAGATAAATCTTCACAGCTATACAACATTATTTAGTTAATTTGGCTGTAAATTAAAGTTCACAGCTTATTAATAAGCAATCAGGGAGAAAGTCTGTACATTGAGCAGGCAAATAGTGCACTATCACTATATAGGGCTTACAGTAGGAGTAGGATTCTGTGGATTTACCCCCATTTTCAGCCCCAATTTGGTGAACCTGCCAGTTCACCCAGACCAGCCAGCTCTCCCCTATTATACAACAGGTACCTACCAGGGAGGGTGAAGGCTGACACATGCTTCCTCTGAGACATATTAAGCCAGCCAACTGCATCTTTTCGAACTTCTGCTCTTGCTGCGTAACACACTTGGAGGAAAGCACTACCTGCCCTTTTCCGCATAAATGAGCTCACAGTTGCCCACAGTTGGCCTGTCAGTGATTGACAGGGCAGAGAGACTATGATATCCCTCCCACCCAGAGAGCACATCTAGTTTTGCCAGCCATGGATGACTGTGGCATTACTGGGATTCAAATTCGCACTCTCCTGATAGTAGGGCAAATACTTTTCCTTTGCACCACTTTGCACCTGTTACTTTCGTATTATGTGACATCAGGGAGGTAACCATTTGAAACCCTAAGTCTGTCAGATATTACTATATGTGCTGAGATTTTCTAACAGAGAAATGCATTTTCAAAGATGGAGCACAAAAATGCACACACACAAAAAAAGGTGTCTACTGGAAGTAAGGAAGTTAGCCATTTTATTGGGTTATTGCGGATCTGGGCAGCTAAAGAGTACAGTTAATTTGGTCTTTGAAACAGATCTGCATGCCTGACACCAGAATGTCATTTTTTCACATACAAACGTATACACACACTGCTCACGGCTGGGCCTTTTTTTGATCCTGGAATGTTAACAGATTAGAATTAATCGACTGCACAGGCTCATTGTGAGCGTGACATTGAGCACCTTGTAATACAAAGCACCGGTGTGTGTGTGTGGTTTAAAGTCTCGTTTGTCTCTTTGCTATGTGAGATAAAAAAGACATGAAATGCCATGAAAGAACCCATTTTGCCAAGGTCGAACAGAGAAATGAGCTTCTTTGTTCACTTAAATGTGACTTTATAAAAATGACTGTTAAACCTGGTGGATAAATAATCATTTGGATTTAATTCACAGATATTATATTTTTCCTTATTCTCTGTCCTTCTCTCTTCGCTCCTGCTCTAGTCAGAGGGGAAGTAATTAGTGCTGTTGAGAGAAAACAAACTCTTCCAGCTTCTCCTTTGCAGCAGTCAGCAGTATGTAAGACGTACACCTGGTCCTACTCCTGTGCGTCTGTGGTGAGACCGTGGTAAAAGTCTCCCTCCATCAACACACCTTCCACCTGTCTTTAATCTTACTTTTCTTATCTCCTACGTCATGTAATGTCTGAGTCTCCAAGCCCCATTTGTCTGTCGCTACCTCGCTCTTCCTCTGCTTCTCTCAGTCTCAATATTTATCTTTCTAAATATTTTTATCTCCATTGTCCTGCATCTTTCTCCTCCTATCCATGCCTCTCTTTATCTCTTTAGGGTGTTTGCCCTGTCATTACTCTTGCAATCATTATGGATTATTGTTTCTTCCTTCTGTTTTCCTCTACTAATGCTCCAGGCTGCCATGCCTGTTTATTATGTCCAAAAAGTCCACTTTCTCCCACTTTGTCCTTTATTACTATTTTCTTCTTTGACACAACGCTTGAGGGTAAAAAAAAATAGAGCAGTCACATATCACGTAGGAAAAAGTCATTTTGGTGTGCAAATGAATCTCGCCCACTGACAAACCGCACTCGTGTCGGGAGCTGTAACGTATCGCAAGGGCCAGGGGTTTATAGATTAAATGAATTTCCAAGCTGTAACCCAAAACTCTACCCCGGAACACCTGAGCAACTATTAGTGAAAAAAAGAGGTGTTGATGTTGATGTGCAGTGAAAAATGAAAGAAATATCACATCCTGGGTCAAATCACAGTAATCAAACCCAAGTAAGTAACTATCTGGTCACTTGATAGAAAAAGTATCCTGAACTGGAATTAGGACTGGAGACAGCATTCTGCACTAGGGATGGGCAGGATGTTGAATGTTTTCCAATGTGCGTTTGGAATTGCTGCATTAAATGAATATTAAAGAAAAAACAATTACAAGGAAATGAAGCCATTTCAGTATGAACCTTGTTGTCCCACTATGGATTATAGCTTAAACAGTGTTTGAGAGATACACGTTTTTTTTTTCTTATAGTATTTCATCAGTCCAATGTTTTTGTGTTTTTGAAATGAACACATGAATCAGCATTAATGCTCCTGAAGAAATGAATCAGCTTTGTGATGCCACTGGTGTGATAGCTTCTTTCACCTCATCTGCTGTTACAATTTGTCTAGACATCAATTGTGGCCAAATCTGGTATTCAACATCCCAGCTGCTCATGGTTTCATACTGGCAGAGCATGTCCTGTCGACCTAATACAAACAGAGTGAGCACATGCAACAAGATCATCATGGGACCACTGGGGTACTGGCGAAAGGGTAATCGTCTATTCTTGCACATCATGGGACCACTGGGGTACTGGCGAAAGGGTATTCGTCTATTCTTGCACATCATGGGACCACTGGGGTACTGGAGAAAGGGTAATCGTCTATTCTTGCACATCATTGAAGACATGCTGAGTTGAATAAAACCATCCATCCATCCATCCATGCATCCATCTTAACCATCAGGGTATAGCTTTGACCAACTTAATCTGTCTATAATGATTGCTCTAAAATAAATACCACTCTAAAACATAAAGTAATGAGGATATCTTTTACTTACTGTTGACAGTGTGAGCGGCCAGTATGATGTCATATGTTGAACTTGGAGTTGAGGAAGCTTTCCAGACTTTCCGAATAGGAATTCAAAGCCCAGAGATCTTTTGGCTCGTTTTTTCCTAGTCGGAGGTTGGAAATTCCGAGTTAAGAGCTTTACTCAAACGCGACACTACTTCACACTCTGTTCACTGATCAGTAATTCAGTAATTAAAGCTGAATATATGAACGTTCAACTGGATTTAGCTGAGTTTACCTACATAGTGACAAAATGTTTAATTTATAGAGCCAAAATGATCATGACCCAAACATCACACACATGAAAATATTGTTGAACACGTGATTTGACGTGAAATTGTGGAGTCTGATCTGGAGTCTTATCTCTGACGGTGTTAGCTAGAGAAATGTCTGCTTTTGCTGAAATACAATGTGACCTGAGGTTATTTGCAATCAGTAGTTATGTCTGTACTCTGTACTGTCTCCCCATTCTCTAGTTCAATATCAAATCTGTCAGGTCTTTTAAAGAGCAACGCCATTGAATTTCATGAGAAATGCACCAAAAAGACCATTTTAAAATAATATCTCAATTTTGATCTCAATTTTTGACTTCGAACTAAAGTAATTTTTCAGTTATTAGCGTGTTTTACGGAGAAAAAGGTCGGCTTAGATGCGAGTGCGCTATAATGTCAGCTTGTCCTTGGAGCATTTTCTTGCACATGCATCCATGGTTTCTGAACACCTAAGGTTGTTTTTATTCTTTTTTCTGTGTGTTAATAATTTCCTATTGGTTTATTTCCTGCACTCCAGCAATGACTCACATTTAACATTAACCGAACGTAACTTTAACAGCGCCAAACAACGAACCAAATTGAATTGTTTTGATACCTCGCTAAGTGCAACAGAGAACATACAGTCCTTTAAAAAAACATTTTCTCTTAAATTTCCTCCATCTGTCGTATCTGGAAGCATTCTGTGCTGTACGCATCCGTGCAATATAATGCTGATCTCCAACCAATGCATGATTTAGAAATGCCTTCAGGGTATCCTTTAATAACATATATACAGGCAGTAGAACTCCTTCCCCAGTGTATTTCCCGCATAAACATGTCGTAGAGCAGCATAATTTCATTTTGTTGCATACAAGTTGCGATTGCACAACCTGTTTTTCCAAAATAACCTTGTAGGTAGCTGGTTAGAATAAATTCACTAGAGCAGGGACCCTTAATATGGAGCCCAGAGGCTCAGAGCACCTGTTTGAATTTATCGGATAATGTTAGAGGCTGCGATTGGCTGATTCAGGTACATGACTCCGCTGTCCATCCTTCATCCTCACACATGCATGAACTTACCTGAACACGTACACGATTATTTCCTTTTTATCTCCAATCAACACTGCAACTCCATTAATTCGGTTCTGTTCTTTGCCATCTTTTCTAGCAGCAACTCCGATTGTTTTCTCCATCTTTTTGTTTCGTTTTCTCTCGTTTGTCTGATCGTTTGACCTCTGCTTGTTTTTGACAACATTTGTTGCCTATTTCGATTTTTATAAATATTGCGCTCATCTGTGAGAGTTACGATCCTGTCTTAGGTTAATACAATGTTTTAATATCCAGCTAATGAAAAGCCACATAGTGTGTGACTGAATGTACCTTTTAATTACTTTGTCACCCAACGTGTCAGTCAGACACGAACTAGCTGTGGTGTGTGACAAGGCATCAAGGTGTTATTAAAACGTTGTAGAAAATCCATTAAGGACAATTCGAATTCACTTCAGTTCAGCTTTTGCTTGGTTCTCCTGACTTTCTCATCACCTACTGATAAAAGATTTATTCAGAACGTACTGAATAACTAATATCGCTCCTAGATAAAAAAAAAAAGTGCAATATTTTTTCGTGCAACATTTGCAACATGTCATGTATGAATAAACAATTTTATAAATGAATACATATTCATAATGCACCCATATGTTCCCCTTACTTTACCATTTTCTATATTTATGTACCACGCAGGCCCTGATTTATCACGATTCCAAATAGCGTGTGCAAACCTCTGTGTATATATTATGGTATAAACCTATATGGATGTGTTAGGTGATTGACAAAGAATAGTAGCATGAATTACGTCAAACGTAAAGTAAACAATAGGCAATTAAATTGTTAGCAATAAAAACTTTAGCATTTGTTATGCATTTTTGGGCAGCTGAAAGCAAAACTTGCATTAAGTGCGTAATGGTGCATTCATTATAATGGCGATAAAAGGCTGTAAGCTGCATTGAGAAATTGTCCAGAATGCAACGTTAATGTAAAATAAAGGACTTTATGTTTCATTCATGAGGTGTTCATGAATGAAAACCTTTTGACAGCTTCTGTTTGATTACAGTATGAGGGGTGAGCGTGCAGTGATTAAGAAACCGTTCCCGCTGTCATCATTTTAAGACACTTTCTTGTCATGTTGAGGTACTGTACAGTATTTCGGAGTTGCAGAAACTGCATAAAACAGCATTTTGCAGCATTTTCTTTTTAACATACGCAAACTTTTAGCAAACCGGGCCTTCACAACACACATACAATGCAACTGGTTTTCAGGGCACTGAATAAAAGATAGGAAGAGCTGTTGCCGTGATGTAGAGCTTTAGTTCCGGCATTCTGAATAGCATCTAGTGTGTATACATAATACACTTATTTTATCTCACATTCCCTTCCACGCTATTGCATCTCTATTACCGTGCCGTATTAGTCTACATATTTCTTCAGTCTGGTTCAGGCTGTTGCTTGTGTCGGTTTTAGCCACACACAAATGATAATAATTAATTCCTTTAACCTTACATGCCAAGTCATGCACAGTGAATGCAAATGAGTCGCAGCGTGATAATTACCCAGGTTTGATCGGTCCACCAGTAATCAACTCTCTAATTAGGTTGTCTCAGTTTACACTGCTGTGAATGGAAATCAAATAATGATTGAATACGGTGAGATCGAATGGAATTAGGAGCTCACCAACCGTCGGGTTAATTTTGGTGCACAACCAGTCCTACCAGAGGCATTCAGCGGACATCAGTGCTCCAACCGAAACGAACGAACGATTTATGAATGATGAACTAACAATCTAGATCAGCTGCCGGTGGTATCATTTGCATTCCACTCAAACATCTGAGCTCTGTACGCTGTGTGATCGGCTTTAAATGTGTTTGAGAGTCATCCTGTTTGTGGTCTGGCCTGTCTAAAAAGATTAGATGATGTACAGACCATGCCAGTAGCTACTGTCTTCTGTTGCTAAGGATGATTTCGCCATCCTGCTTGAGATGGCATATGTCAGGAGGGCTGTTAGAAGCTAGTGAGTGTGTGTATGTGTGTATTGGGGTGTGTATGGGAGGCCATAGGCAGATCACACTGACTTTACCACTGTGACAATAAATTGTATTGGCATAATTCTGCAGGGAGTTTGTGCATGTCTTTCTTTTCTTTTGGATTGATGGCAAGAACCTTTAGTGTAAAAGAGAAAAAATTGACATACTGGTTTAAAATGAAAGAGAAGGAATGAAAGGGAGGAGTGGCTTTTCACACCTCAAGATCACACCCTGCACTCAGATTCTCCCCACAGCCCACAGACCTGTCACCAGCACAGGCTCTGATCCTCACCGTCCTGGACAGCTGCACGATCATAGACGACTCTCCGGATGATTAGATTGGACATTAGAAAGCCACATGGTGTCAGTAGACAGAGACCCCAAAAAACAGTACAAAGCCTTTTCTCAAATGGTGCATTTGTGGTCTTGAGGATGTTTGCACATGTTCACTAGGTCTGTGAGGCCGTAGGGTGTCCCATTTCTCATTATCACTGTCTTTAATAGGGTGCTCATGAGTGTCCTCTCTCAGCATTGGCAAACACCGAAGCACATCCAGTAGCAGCCTCTCACCCAGAACTCTTTGCACTTATTCGTGATGACCAATTGGAAGATGGGTTTTTTGGGAGCGAGGAATGTAGCTGTGTTAATTCCAATGATAGCAAAAAAAAGATATTAAAATTGTAGTTTTCCATTGTTAATTTTACTGGTCATCTGGCACCGGACTGTCACACCCATACGTGGTTCTTTCCCAACTGTTGCCACAAAGTTTGAAGCACACAGTGTCTTTTTAAGCCGTAGCATTAGAATTTCCCTTCACTAGAACTAAGGGCCCTGTGCACAAAGCCAGCTCCATGAAGACATGGTTTCCCAAAGTTGGAGTGAAAGAACTCGAGTGTCCTTATTATAACCACAATGGGGGACTAAGTCAGGAATGGGACGTTCAAAAGCACATATGGGTGTGATGGTCAGGTGTCCAAACACTTCATCCATCCATCCATTATCTATACCGCTTTATCCATATTAAGCTGGAGCCAATCCCAGCATCTTCGGGCGAGAGGTGGGGTACACCCTGGGCAGGTCGCCAGTCCACCACAGGGCC
>JAQMYM010004500.1:0-13237 GCA_030014255.1 Parauchenoglanis ngamensis | reverse complement strand
ATGTATTCAGTAATGTTTTACAACGTAGAAAGCAAAAAAAATAAAGAAAAACCTAAGAAAAAGAGTAGGTGACCCCAAACTTTTGACCGGTAGTGTGTATATATATATATATATATATATATATATATAAAGAAAATTTTCATTAAGCTCTGAGTAGTAACAAAAGTGAAGGATAATCACAAGATTTAGTATTATACATCATACATAATGATAAACTATAATGTCATGCTGTATGCTGATTTATTTGTGTTTTATTTGTGTGTGTGTGTGTGTGTGTAGTGCGTTTACAAGGAGTGCAGCAGCTCTCTGTTGTCACAAGCTCAAACAGCAGTGTTGAAGTGCGTTGGCAAGGAGTGAGTGGCGCCCGAGGATACAGGGTGGTCTGGGGCCCGTTTGTAGGTGAGCATTCAAACACGCTAACAAATAGCTTTCGGGTGAAACAGTGTCGGAGTGTCACTTAGCTGCTCCTGGAGAATCTTCCCAATCTCATATATCAAAAGCAGAGAGGTCAGTTTCAGAAGTAATTAATCTAATAATAAGAAATAAAAGTGATGGAACCGAGCACACGAGAATCAAAATGGCAAGAGGATTGAAAAAAAAATAAAGAGGATCATTCAGCGAAGGTCGTAAGCGAAATGTCGGGTCCATTTCTTGGGCGTATATTTGTCAGTGTTCCAAAAACAATACATTTAAGCAAGGTTAGCAGTAAGTAAAGGAGTGTTTCAGATTCAAACCGTATAATGTTCGTTAGTGTTCTGGGACGAGGGTTGTCGAGTTTGTCACGTATTGCAGATACATACTGCAAATCCGAAACTCACACCGCTGTGATCTCGTTCTGGCTTGCGCTCCATACTCATCCGCTACGTTTTGGCAACCGGAGGGACAGGAGACCTCAGAAGCCCCTTTGAAACAGAGACCTCGCTGTATTGATGTTAGGAATATGTCTCAATATGCAGCTTTGGTTGTTTATACTAAACCAAACAAAGCCGGCATAAAGCTGTTCCAGTGTGTGCGTTTACGGTGCGATGTGGGACACAACGGATCATAGGCGGATAGCGCGATGTATAACAGCGTACAGGTGTAGATTTCAAAACAATAATCGCTAACAATAACTGCTTTTGCTAGCCGTGAATTGCTTTTGCTAGTCAGATTAAGACTCAGCTATTTCTTCAGAGATTTTTAAATCCACCAGTGGTGGGTCCTGTACATACAAACCTCCAAAACCTGTCCCACCATGCCAGCGGTCTCGTTCACAGAAGAGGAACAACAATGACCCCATCCTGTGTTATATGCAGAAAGGATAAAGGCTCAACATTCCTGCCTTGAACAGACTGTGGAAAAGGAGCTGGAGTGCCACATCGCAGTCAGGGGTCACACTCGGGATTCCCATTGGTGGACTGGCTTGGTTGTGTAGTGAAGCTAATATCATGGATTTAATATCATGAATTCTGTAAAGACACTGACTCTGAGCGAACAGAACACTACATACCACGACAAATATTATATTATATAGTTGTAGATTTATGCCTGACTGCTACTTTAAAAAAAAACCTACTCGCGTATTGTTCGGGTCTGTATTCAGATTAGTTTAAATCTGGATCGTATTTTCGTATTTGGTCACATGCCTTGCCGTCTAAGGGCGGTTTCTTAACAGAAAAGGGAAAAGTCAGGAGAAAAGGATAAAAAAAAAAAAGTTGGATTATTCCTTTTATTTTGTTTTCTGATTCTCTCTCTCTCTTGTTTGTTCATCCTCTCTCGGTCTGTATGTTGCAGGAAGTAATGTAGAGACTGTAGAGGTGAGCGGCGACAGCGAGTCTCACACCCTGGTGAATCTGCGCCCAGACACGGAGTACATCGTCACGGTCATCGCTCTGTATAACGGAGAAACAGAAGGGGCAGCAGCAAATGCACGCTTTAAGATAGGTACACGCGCACACACACACACACACACACACACAAACACACACACACACACACAAACACACACATCCGCTACAGAACCAGATATTTGGATAATGGTTCTTTTGATCGTAATTAGTCAGTCCTGATTCTCATTAGCTTGACCGCTTGCAACAAAATGTCTGGACGGCTTATCTTGATTATCTGCATTCTTATCGCCGTCTCATCTTTGATCTTCAGTCAACAAGATTTTCCTTCTGATTTTATTTGTGAATGGAAATTCCAAATCATGCATCGCGTTCATTCATGTGAAGAAAACATTTGTGCGTCGTTAGGATAAAAGGAACCGCTTTGCCGCGTGGCACTGGAACGATATCGGACGGCGGGTTCTGTGTACCGTTCCACACGCTCATGCATGATACAAGTGTTCTTTTTGATTCGGAGTCTGACTCACTGTCTGGCGATTCAGAAAACAGGATCATTATTAAACATCTGAGTCACAGACAGGATGCGTGTGAATGTGTCTCGGAAGCTGAGGGTAATAAAAAGGCTAAAATATTTGTAATGTTGTGTTTGGACTTCAGAGCGAGCGGAGCAGCAGGTTTTAAGGGCCAGTACAGCAGGACCCTCCAGCATCCTGCTGACGTGGAACTTGATAGCAGCAGCCAGGGGCTATCGACTGGAGTGGAGGAAAGAGGGAGCGAGTGAGTCAACGCATACATGAACTGTATACACGGCACGATATCTTCACTGGCGCAGCCTGCATTACTCACTCACACTCATAAATATAAATATCTGTGAATGTTTGCGCTCATTCAGAGTCGAGTCAGTTCCGTATTTGGCTACGTGAGTGATGTCATATCAACATGGCCGCTCACAGCTCCTGCAGTAAACAAAGCAGCACTTCTTGCGTGTCTGAGAGTCGTACTGTATATACAGCTATTTCATTTAGATTGTTTAGAGCTGAACGAATATCTAACTGCAGTTTTTCTAACAGATAAAGTCAAGCTTTAGTTCCGTACTCGCTGTTAATTCACAAGATCTTTCACGCTTTGTGACGTTAGCTATGCATGCTAGCTCGTGTGTAAACAAACGGACATGCTGTTGTGTTGATCACGTGGACAGGTGCTGGCAGGTAGCTACGTACGTCCTTGCCTTTGTTTGCAATAATAAAGGGTTATCATCATAAGCAGAACCAAAATGTATTTTATTACAGGTACCAGGTACTTCGCATTTTGGATTCGGTTCTAATTTGGAACCGGGCTCCGGTTCCTAACCCGACTAATTTATTTCTCACTTTTAAGGTTTTAAATAGGACTCAGTCTCGTATCATACTGTGGAGAGATTACTATGGATTTGTCCTTGAAATCTTTACAGTCGATAACCGAAGAACCGGATTGGGCGTGGCTTCGTGAAGAGTCAATTCGGTCACGGTTCTGTTATTTAAAACACGTATGAGTGTTTTTTTCTTTCTTTTTTTTTGGGTTGACCTTTGATAAATACCTACAATAAAGCGCTGCATAAATGCTCCCTCCTGTTGTCTGTCCACAGACGGCAGGGTCGACACACAGACCTTCCCCCAGAGTACCACAAGATATGAGATAAAAGGTCTTCAGCCAAGTACCGATTACATCATAACTCTGTACACGCTCTATGATGGACGGGAGGAGCCCACACCAGGTCAAACAGAAAGAAACACACTCCAACACCCCTAAAAATGTGTCATTAACATTGCACTTCAGCTTTAACGTTAGCTGCTATTTTAAACCATTTAAAACATAATGACGTTTTTAATATCCATTTTTCTACCACAGCATTAAATTCTCAAACCTTAATTACCAGAAGCTAAGTTAAAATGTAGAAATTTTTTAACAGTAGCGCTGATGGTTTGTTCTGTGCTTTTTTTTTTTTTTGTCTTGTTACCTTCAAGAGGGAGAAAAAAGAGAGATTGATAAGGGAACGAGTGTTCCACAACATTAAATGTAACTATAAATGATAAAAAGTACTATCTTTTGTCCTTTAATAAGTATAAAATTGGAATAGTTGGCATGTTGCTGTGGTATAAGAGGAATAAAACACTTTGAGGCACGCTGTTACTGGAAGCCTCGGTTAGTTAACTGCTAGGTCTGCATGAGTGTAGCTCATCTGCAGTATAGTGTATAGCGCTGAGAGAAGTCATGTCACAGTGTGTGATATCATGATATCTATTTTATTAACTTTTACATTTTTGTAAAACATGAAGCAGCTGATATGAGAATAAAAATGTGACAGATTTGTTTGTTAAATATTATTACTATTTTTTGTAGATATCTAAATATAGTATCATCGAACAGGCTTAAGAAGCATCACTAGTGTATTTCTAAGAAATTATTCACCGACCTTTAAATTTTATTTATATTTATGCATATTGCGTATTGTAGAAATGCATTTATGTATAAATACAAGCCTGATGTTGGTGATATGAGCTCTTGGGTTGATAATTGCACGTGTGTGTGTTTACTGTGTGACCTCTGTGTGTAGCCTTGCCTTTGGTTGGTCGAGTCTCCAACCTGCGCGTGTTGGAGGTAATAGGACGCGCAGTACGGCTGGCGTGGTCTGCGGTCGCCGGGGCAACACAGTACAACATCCTCATCCTCAACACGGAGTGTAAGAACACGTGTTAACAGAGCAAGAACGAACAGAATGTTGTGAATTAAGAGCTTAAATTGATTAAGATTTGCTTCAGTTTACTTTTGGGGTCTTCCTGGGGTCCCTTTTACAAAACCTAGGATTAAGGAACTAAAGATTTGTTCTGAATATTAACATGCATAAACAAAAATAAAAAAAAGATAAATATTCATTTGAACATAGATAGCTACTAATTAAAAATAGTTTAAATAATAATAATAATAAAAATTTAAAAAAAGAATAATAACGCAACCAGCAGGAATACTATGGCAACCAGTTAACACGCTAGAAACCAGTTGAGATTTCTTAGCAACCACCTGGGGTCATGTAGGAACCTCCTCCTAGAAACACCATAGCAACCAGCTGGGAACACATATGCTGCCTAGCAACACCCTAGCAACTAGCCAGGTTATCTTAGCAACCAAATGGGATAGAATAATAACACCATAGCAACCACCCAGGAACACCCTAGCAACCAATTAGAACAGCATAGCAACCACTCAGGAACACCCTAGCAACCAATTAGAACAGCATAGCAACCACTCAGGAACACCCTAGCAACCAACTGGAGTACTGATAACAACCACTTACCCGATCAGTAATTTTTTATAGGTAGTAATTATATTTATTTATTGTAGTTATAGATTTCTTTAGGTTATCAGTATTAATATTGATATTAATAGTACAATATTAATTAATTAAAGCGTCCATTGAAATTTAATTTCTCTATATTTAAATATTTTATTGATTAGAAACCATTAAACTTAACATGAATACTAGCTGTATTTCTTAAAATTAATATTAAACATTATTAACATTGCTAACACAAATCGCCAGATCATAACGGTTAACTATTTCAGATTATGAATATTAATATTAGTGGAATAGTGTACAGCCAAAGATCTTTTATTAATGAGTTTTATTCATCCTCCTGTGAATTGTCAAGTGCATGTGTGTGTGTGTGTGTGTGTGTGTGTGTGTATGTGTGTGTGTGTGTGTGTGTGTGTGCTGATGCCGTGTTGTATCTTTCTCTCCAGCTGGGTCGGAGGTAAAACGTGTCGTTTATGGAAATCAGACCACGTTTGACCTCCGTGACCTTGTAGGAGGTGTGCCTTACTCTGTGAGTGTGTCAGCCTTGGTGGGCTACAGTGAGGGATCTCCGTCAACCATCTACATCACACCAGGTGTGTGTGTGTGTGTGTGGGTGTTTGCTTGCTTGCCTGTCTGCTCGTGTGTGTTTAGTCATGTAACATTACAGCGGGTAAACAGGAAGAAACACCCTGCATAAACAAACATGTGGTCTAGAGTTTTCCATCTTCTTTGATTTTTAAACCTGATGAAGATGTCAGTCCTCAGTCCGAGCTCAGGCAACGCTCCAGCTGAGCAAGAAAATTTAAAAGGTTTGTTCTTTCATTGCTTTATCTCACTCGGTTTATCTTTGTATTGTTAGGTGTGAGTAATGTTCCCCAAATAATCATCTAATGATAATTTTTAAAAACATCTCATGAATATGGAAATACATTATCATGCCCTTGTACATTCTTAATTTTAGATTTTTCTTTTTTATTTCAATGTACAATTAAGTTGAGATCATACAATCCACAGCAAATAAAAAAAAAAAATTGTGCACAATCAAGAGGTGCTTCATGATAATCCAGTCCAGCAGCAGTCCAGAAAACCACTAAAACTTTTTAATCTCTTCTATTCATCTGTATTTTGTTAGTTAGGGAGATTTAACGGCCATAGTGTTTTCTTTTTACTGACGTGTAGTGAATACTTGATGAAACGGTCCAGGTGTAGATGTACATGGTGATTTTAACAATAAACAACATCAGATAGTGTCTTTACAGGAATTTGGATTTAGATATAGATTCCTGATGAACCAAAACGGTCATGAGGAAACACTTCCTGAGATGACACATTGAGAGGAACCAGGCTCGAAAGGGAACTCCTCCTCTTCTGGGATTTATAACTTTTTAATAACAGGGACTACACGCTGCTTTCTACCTTTGTTGACATCACATTCAACACCGAAAGCATCAATTAGCCTGTGGCTCAATAGCTGTAGACAAGTAGCGTTTGTGTTTCATTTTTACCAGGATACCAAGCACTTCTATATTTTATACTGTGATATTGGGTCCAGGGTTCGATCCTGAGCTCCGGTTGCTCTCTGTGTCAGATAGAAACATGCCAGTAGGTGGATTTTAAAGTTTGCAACCCTGATGTATGAATGAACATCCTGTAGATCTGCTGTCATGGTTGTATCCAACCATTTGTGGATGTTTTCACTGGGATAAATATTAGGGCCTGACCGATAAATCATTGTGCTAATATTATCAACCGATATGAGCTAATTGTATTATCTTAATATAATTGTAATAAATCTGTTTCGGCATTTGCAACAGGCGATAAATGACAATTAAAAAAGAAATTACAGGGGCGTTTGTCTTTTTCATCTATATATAAGTCAGTTTCAGTTGTACACGTAAAGTAATACTGTATATGTACAAATCGTACTATTTTGGTTAAACAGAAATGATTCCTTGTACAGTCCCTGTATAAGTAAATAAAATAATTCTAAAGTATTTAGTAATTATATGAACATTGCATATGTGCTACATTTGAGTGATGAACATTTTATTTTTCTAATTAAGTAAGCTATACCTTGAAAACATTAGCTACGACAGCTACAGCTAATAAATGTGCATGTTTACAGATTTGTAGATATGTATGAAATCCTAGTTAACGTAATCCTACTGTACATAGTTCAAAATTTATTTTCTTTTTCATATACATTTAGGCCTGCTTGGCTATTCTTCTACTATTCATAATATTTCACATTTCTGTGAGTATCGGACGATAATATCGGCTATCAGAAATCACAGACCTTCTCGTTATCAGTGCCAAAATTCCCTCATCATTCAGGCATTAATAAACATGATAAGAGCAGAAATTTCACATCGGTTGAGGTTTCGAATAAAACTGCAGCGCGTGAGCGCTCTTAACTGTCCACTTTATTTGTTTTATTGCGGTTTATATTTTTGCAATAGCTCAAGTTTGTAAAAATATTTAGCTTGTTTTAAATGAATCTTTAAATGAGTCGTCTAAAGTCATTAGAAAGTCTTCCAATAGTATACCATTTCCATATACTGTATTTTGAAAATATCATTTAAAACACATTTCTGTAATATGGTCCAATCTGACCCTAATATCATTTCTGAGGCCCTGGAATAGGTAGATCAGATGTGTTGGGTTTGACATGAGATTTCTGCAGCGCAGAGCTTATTTAAATATTTTCTGAGACCATCACAGCAAGTTCTTGCTTGTTTGTTCAGCTTAAAGGATCATCAGTGATATTGACTCTTGGCAGATGATGTCTCGAAGTTGATGAGTTGATCCCTAGTCTGGTTACAACTGAACACATATTAATAGTCGTGAAAGGTGAAAGATGAGCTGCTTCATTGTGGGGGGAAAAGCAGTATAGCGCATATGTGGGTTCACACACGAGATATTGGGAAAGGTAGTGATGGATCGGTTGATGAATGGTTGGATAATTGCATTCCTGTTTCCATAACAGACTTTACAGCAGCACAAGTTCCGAGCAAGGTGACGAACCTGCGTCTAGTGAATGTCAACAGTCGGCGGATCAGGATCGCGTGGAATGTGGTCAGTGGGGCTACGGGTTACAGAGTCACCTGGAGACAAGGCAACAGTAAGTATATGAAGTACACAGAAGAAATAAGAAAATAAAATTATATATACGGTATATATAATAAGAAAACAAGAAACCATTTCCCCACAGCTGTGGCCTCTTTCTTCTGACCCTTTCTCACAAAGTTTCAAGACCCTTTTTGTAATAGTGTTGGTTCACTGTTACTCCATCAGGAACCCGGTTCTCCCTAATTATGCCCCTTAATGTCAAAGCACACAATTAACCTGGCCTTGAACTTGGACTTGCTTTGTCATGTTTTTTCTCAGGTACTGATCTGGACTGCTCAGTCTCGTTATTTTATCGCCGCACCATGTATAAAGTGGTTCCCAAATCATAGCAGAGTTGACCGTTGTCCTTAGTGGAGGTCCGCGTTCTCCGACTGCACCTTCTAGTTAATGTTTTGGAATGTCTGCAAAACATGTTCCTGTGTGCGCTTATGTTATAGCAGCTACATGTATATTCCCTCATAAGCCTTTATTTTTTCCTCCTCTTTCGAAGTTCATAACGGTACGGGGAAATCGCAAAGCCTAAAACATCTCCTCGCCGAAAAACCTTACATAGATTTTTTTAGTCCGTGAATCGCTCTGTGAATGAGCTGTTACTATAGAAACAATAATGTATTAGAAGGAGCACATTAATATAAACGTGTACTGAGAAAAACGTGCGAGCAGATGAACACAGGACAGTCTTTATGATTACATCAGGTACAGGTCTACAGTTTCATTGTGACATTATCTCTCTCTCTCCTTCAGATCCGGAGCAATTCCATGAGCTCGGTGCAGACATCACTTCCCACACTATAGAACGCCTGCAGCCTGATGAATCTGTCATAGTGGGCGTGGCCGCCATGATTGACAATCAGCTCGGAGACGTGGTGACTCTCTCCACCCGGACAAATGGCCACGTTGGGACAGTCACAGGTTTGCAACTTCTTGACGTTGGTTCCACACGGATTCGCCTATCTTGGGATCTTGTATCCAGAGCCACTGGCTACAAAATCACCTGGAAGCATAATGATGGTAGGCAGGAAATGAGGTCACCATATGAAAGTTGTAACAAATGAATTTATTTAAGGCTTCAGTACTCCTTCTGGACTCGTCCTGAGTATTTTGTCTTTTCTACTCGCAGGAACGGCCGACTCTCAGATCGTATCCAGCGGCGTCACCTCCTACACCATCAGTGGGTTACAGCAAGGCTCCACCTACAGAATATCCGTCTCTGCTCTGATTGGCTCCCGTGAGGGACCAGCTGCTACGCAGAGCACCAGGACAGGTACAAACACACATGCATCTTTACTTAATAATAATAATAATAATAAATGCATTTCATTCATGGTGGCTTTTCATGTGCGCAGTGAAGATTTAATACTGAAATTGCTCACATCATTTAGTATTGTATTTATTTCGATTGTTTTTTATGTGGAGGGAAAAGAAATCCATGCATAAAATTACGATGAACACTTAAAGTGAAGGTCCGCTTATCATTCAAACCATGACTTAAGCACAGAAGTCTGAATTCTTGCAGATTTACTTGCATAAATATTGCCATATTTTTGTTTGTTGGCAGATTTCAATAGAGATTTTTAATAGAGGAATTAAGCAAACGTAATAGTTTATACATTTGTGGAAAAAGAAACCAAACACGTCTAATCCTTTTTCTTTTTTTCCTTTTTTTTTAAATAAACCAGGTGTTAAAATGGATTCGCTTTTTTTGTAACCAAACTTTGACATCACGCACTCTGCTCTCTCCTGTCCTCAGTTACAGAGGAAATTGTGGTTCCACCTGTTACTAATGTACACCAAGAGTCTCGAGGGGAGGTGGTAAGGATCAGCTGGGTAGGAGTTCAGGGGGCAACAGCGTACAGGGTGATCTGGAAGAGATCTGATGGTGAGTACGTATGCCTGAATGGGAGCTAAAGATGATCCACTAAAACTATATGGCAACATTTCAATAAAATACCTTTCTCTGGTATTTCTAAACAGGTTGGTGCTGGCACATAGAAGCTGTTTAGTTATATAATTTATGAAAAAATGATCCCTTGTGTGGTTTTTGCACGCTGTAGTTAACCTCACTAGCAGCTTGATGCCAGATCTGCCAACCTGTCTGTAATTTGTGCAGTAGCACATTTTAAACATCGGCACACGCTGCTACGAGATATCACTCAAAAACACGCAAGATGTTTGTTCTTTGTTCCCCATACGGTTGATGCGCCTGTGTGACTCGTTCTCTGTGAAGCTGGTTGATTTTAAATGAAGTGCATTAGCTAGCTACGTTAGCTACTTTGCATGAAATCAGAGCAGGTTTGGTTTCAGTACACTTTTGTGCAGCTGTAAGTAAAGTGCGTTTTTGTTTTCATCGTGTCTGAAACCCTCATTATCAATAACTGGGCAAGAGCAACACTTTATGAGCTGTTATTTTCACTCACCTAGCTTTTTTTTTTGTAGCTCGCATTTATGTTTAAGATGTTTTACATACAGATTAGTTTGTATCGTAGGCAGACGCTCAAGTTCCTCCACGTGATGTTTTCACAGTAACACAATCAAGAGTCTGATTTGTTTTGATTGTTCTTCATGTTGAAATGCAAGCAGATCGCCGGCGTTTTGTGTTCCTCAGCGCGACAATCATCAATCATAGCCGGGTTTCCGTTGCAGTTTTGTGGAAAATTTAAACAAATTGACAAAACATGATTGCGAACGGTCTGTGTTTCCGTTAAGTGATGTTGGGGTTTATCCTCATTTGACAGCACTTCGTTTCATAAAGGAAGTGTTTCCATTTGCGCGTCGTGTGATGGAATTGCGAAAAATGTGTTTCCGTTTCAATTTTGCAAAATATTACATTATCAAATCGTCTGAAGAAACACCTGAAAACATTTTTCGGGATTTTTGAGAGGTTTTTGTTATTTATTTATTTATTTTTGTGTGTGTGTGTGTGTGTGTGTGTGTGTGTAGGTGGACAGGAGCAGTCTCGACTGGTTTCTGGCAATACAACATCAGTGGATCTGAGGCAACTAGAAGGAGGAGCTCAGTACGACGTTCAGGTCGTGGCTTTGGTCCAGAACAGAGAAGGACCTCCGGTTTCTGTCAAGGTCACCACAGGTCAGCGTGTGTACATCATGCTTAACTGCTCAAATAATGCAGGTTTTTTGCAGGTATGATTGCGATGATGTGTGTTTGCGCGTTTCAGGACCGGTGCCTGAGGAACGACCTCAGGGAGTGCGCGCCGAACAGTTAGCTCCAGGATCACTGCGTATCGTCTGGAGAGCAGTGAGAGGAGCCGATGGATACAGAATCTACTGGAGCTCCGCACAAGGTAAACACCTCAGCACCTCTTATCAGGATCAGGATAAGCCAATGCAAACACAAGGGAGGTGTAACCTGGTGATGCGAAAAGGGGCGTAGCTAAAAGGAATACGCATGTTAAGACGTGTCGCTAGGTGACCTGTATTTAAATCGGCCCCACTCAGTGCTTTTTATAAACCACAAAATAAAATAAAATACAAACAATAGAGCATGTCGTGTGTTGTCCCAGTGTATGATTCACTCGCGGCGTCCCAGAGGTCCGGTTTCATAGAGCATTTTTATATTTTTACAGACTGTCATGTATCCGAGCAAGGAAGAGCGAATCCTAATAATAATTCTACTCACAGGAATTTGAGAACATTTTTTTATTTTTTTTTTTTACCTATGATATGATGCGGAGCTTAAGGGAGACTCTTATAATTAAAAGTTACAATATTGTGCAAAATATACTTTCTGTTAGGCTGCTTAGGCACACTTTTGTCTTCTCAGCCGCCGGAACATCCAATCCCAATCCCGCGGAACGCTAACGCTGCTCAGAAGCACCGCCGTCAGCATATTTTTGGTCCGAAGTCGAAAACAACGTTAAAAAACCACAGCTTGTGTATTTCAAGGATGTGGTCTTGTGTACACGATGTGACGTCCTACTGTATCTGTGTCTGTGTACGGTAAAGACACACAAGCAGCTCGTAAGCTACAGTGAAGACAAACATCGCCACCAATCTTTACTTCATCTGCATTAATCATAATAAACTTAATCCAGAGAGCTGGGAATGAAAAAAAAGTTGCAAAGTTTTTCATTTAGGTCAGTGCACTTCCGGGTCAAAGTGTTTTCTTTAGATTTCTCTGTTTTTTGTGGAAACCGTGCCAAGCACTGATCTGATATTTGAGGCCAATTTTGCGCCAACATTGCGCTCGGGTCTTGTGGTTTCCGTGTCGCCGAACTGACCCCGAAGTACATTGATCTGAATGAAAAACTTTCTTGCGAAAGTATCTTTTTTTTCCTTTCCGTGTCCCTTCTAGAGCGCCGTAGTCGAGCAGAGCGTGTTGGAGTCGAAATTAAACAAGGAATAAGAGCTGAAAGTGCAGCGGTTCAGCTTTAATTTGATCGAGGCATTTATATCCCAATCAGGTGGAAGGTGTAGGAAACGCAGCACTTCTGTCAGCGCAGATTCAATTTTACATTTTCATTCCACAAAATGTTGATGATTGTTAGATTCATGATGCATTGAAATCAAATTTAAAACAGCTAAATTTATTAAAACAATAACTAAATAATTTTGTACCAAACTGCACATTCTCTCGTTTATCTTTAGAGGGAAGTGAACATTTGAAATTCTAAAATCATCCAAAAACTAGATTTTAGCTTTTATATAAAATAAGCAAATTTAGGCATGTTTAATAGAGGAAGCGTCGTTTTCATAAACAAATACAAATATCTGAAACGTTTCCATGCTCAAAAATTTTTTATTTGGGGTCTGTTCAGATTACATAAGTAAATTATACTGAGGTTATTTAAAAAAAAATGAGTTGGTATGTTGTACATACACTACCGGTCAAAAGGTTTGACACGCCTTCTAATTCAGTTATTTTTTTATTTTTATGACTTTAAAAGAGACTGGATAATGATGGACTGTTGTTTCTCTTTACTTAGTTGAGCGGT
>JAQMYM010004499.1:0-13242 GCA_030014255.1 Parauchenoglanis ngamensis | reverse complement strand
TGAATTTACCACAGGTGGACTCCAATTAAGCTGCAGAAACATCTCAAGGATGATCAGTGGAAACAGGATGCACCTGATCTCAGTTTTGAGCTTCATGGCAAAGGCTGTGAATACTTATGTACATGCGCTTTCTCAGTTTTTTTATTTTTAATAAATTTGCAAAAACCTCTTTCACATTATCATCTTTTTCACGTTGTCATTACGGGGTGTTGTGTGTAGAATTCTGAGGAAAAAATGAATTTAATCCATTTTGAAATAAGGCTGTAACTTAACAAAATGTGGAAAAAGTGATGTGTTGTGAATACTTTCCAGATGCACTGTAGTACAATGTACTATACAGTAATTAGACAAAAGAAGATTCATGTGGGATGACTGCCAAACATTGGTTTTCTTTCTATTACTGCATGTACCCTAGTAAAAAAAAAATATATGCTTTATACTTTGTGCTCCGCTATTTTGATGGTTATGCCAGTTTGGACAATGTTGTGACTGGGAATTTTATCTTTGGATGTCATATTTTCCTTACTTTTGTTCTCTATATTGTAGTGGGTCACTCCCAAGCCCCGAGAGGTGGATAGAGCTTAAACTGTACTGTAGCTGCTGTCATGCGTCACTAACCAACACTAATGCCTCTGTCACGCAGTAGTTCCTAGTGGCTTGTGACACTTCTGCAAAGTAGTTAAGTAATGGCACATGGCATTGTCAATTGGGAAGCTGCATAGTGGCTTGCAGCATTGCCTTGCAGTAGTTACACAATAAGCTTACTGGCTTTAGTAACCTTAGTGTCAGTTGTATCTAAACCTAACCTAAATGGAAATATCTTCATGGTGTCACAGGACAGACGATGAGTGTTGCGTGACAGTAAGTGAGTGCCAAGAGACGGTAGGTGAGTGTCACGAGACAATATGTGAATGCTGCGAGACAGTAGGTGAGTGCTACAGGACAGTGGATGAGCATCACGAGACAGTAGGTGAGCATCACAAGACAGTATGTGAGTGCCATTAGACAGTAACGCACCAGTGACAACAGGACAGAGACAGGTTCTGCCCTTACTGCTACTGAAAGCCCATTCAATTTGCATCACATGACACTATTCAAGTGTAAGAACACTAAACTAGAGAGAGGAAAGCCTGTGAGTCTTTCTGGCAATGTAATACAATTAGCTAAAATATGCTAAACAGACAGTTTATTACTTATACTGATCTATTCATTAATGAGTTGCTAACTCAATTTACAAAACAAAACTTACATTTGTTACTTTTATGATTTATTGTTGCTTTTAGACTTCTTTTTTTCCCCAATTTGTCAACCTGATAAAGATTTCATAGGACTGTGTGAATGTGCTTTTATATACACACAGTGTAGTGCTAAGGAATGCAAATATGTTTAAAATTTATTCATTGTAGGAAGGGTTTATGCTGCTTTATTGCTTTGAAATGTTGCCACTAGAACTGGTAATTAACTGTTGTTATTACAAATGTTGTCTTTTTTATGGTTTTTACTTTTTTATCTAACTATCACTTATGCTCTTCTTCTCTTGGCTAATTATAACCTTTACTCGTTTACCACATAGTGGCACTGACATAAATATCATTCCTAGGGATTCATTGACTACTCTGTCTTGTGCATGCTTTTTTCTTTTTCACAATCTATGGATAAGAGACATTGGTGGTGCCAAAGGGTATGCAACTATAATTTTAATTGAGAGAATAATGCACTTTGCAAGTTACTGCTAAGTGCTGTAAATATATAATAATGTAAAATATAATGTAAATTTTATGACACATTTCTTTCCTAACAAAAAAGAGACAGACACAGCAGTGTTCAAGTAGTTGATCAAGACCATGGTGGAGATATAATGCATAACGGCATATCTTATGCATTTTTCATTTGTGTTACACAAGAACATTGGAAAATATATACTGTTGAAAGAAATCTATGGCCTAATATATATCTTAGATGTATCTAAGAAAATTATATATATATATATAAAAAAATTCCCTTCTGTTATTACACTGGTTTATAGTGCAATGAAAAATATCCCTCTTAGCACATGCAATGTGTAGAAAGTCATACATTCAACTACAACTTTTGTGTAGTAATGGAAATTGCAAATAGTTTTACAATCATTCTTTATCGACCCTAAAAATTTTGGCTTGTTTCCACAAGTGGGAAATGTGCTTTTGTACCCTTTTTGTTCTCAACTCATTAACCTAATGACTACTTAATGGAGATGTCTGGACATGGTGTTATTTGCGACAGAACTGTGCTACAAAAGGAGCAAATTAAAATAAATTTGTAGTGTTATTATTATTATTATTATTATTATTGTGGTGGTGGTGGTGGTGGTGGTGGTGATGATGATTATTATTATTATTATTATTGAATGACAGACTGCACAGGATACAGGTGTGTTTTCTGTTCTTTATGTAAATTCATCAGGCAAAGGTACAGAATCACAAGGGAGGAGCAGCACTCAAAATAGACAGAGATCACGCGATCAGGAAAACAGGACAACACAGGCAGGGCAGATACTCAAGACCAGGAAACCAGATTAAAGTCATACACTTGAAATCAAAGATGGGAAATAAAGGCATGGCACTAGTGGTTATAACGAGGGAGCTCAACTATTGCTTCGTAAACTGTGAATGAAAATAAGAAGCCTTTATTACAGAGTTCTGAGTGTGAATGTGTGTTGTGGATGCAGCTGCATTGGAAGTCCAGAGCAGTATAATGCATGTGCGAATTAGGCATGTGATTCGGCGAGTGTTTATGGTAAACTGAGTTTCTGTCAGATTATTATTATTATTATTATTATTATTATTGATGTTGTTGATAATAGTAACAACAACCAAAATAATAAAAACAACAATGCTACTACTACTATTATTATTATTATTATTATTATTATTATTATTATTATTATTATTAATAATAATAATAATAATAATAATTATAAAACATTTGCCTGAGCTGTGGGTTGGGAGACTTGGTTGTGTGACTAGACAGCATTTAGTCCAATTCACACATTAAAAGTGGGACTAGTCTATGACACTGGAGTCCCATAAATGTCTCAAAACTAACCTATGTTTTATCTCTAGTTACATTGCAACCTTAAAATATTCACATTGAAATATCTTATATCACAAAGTACCTCATCCTCAATTGCTAATAAGCAAATGTTTCACTTCAGTGTCCTCCATGTCGCTTTCCCACTAAGCTATGATCTTTTTGGTCAAAAAACAAAAGCACCTAATATTCATGCACTAATAAGACAATTTTTTTTTTTTTGTTTGTTTGTTTGTTTTGCATCAATGTCCTTCATGTTGCTTGCCCTCTGAGCTATGATCTGATTGGTCAGAAAACAAAAATACTTAATATCACTCATAGCTTTTCTGAAGACTTTGAAAGCAGTCCACTTTGACGAAGCCTTTTTAAAATGTGTCCACATAGCGCCTGATATTCTGCTTGTATATATACTTATTAATTTAGGAGTCAGTTTTTATTTAAAGAAACTTACAATTGACCTCTGCAGTTGAGAGTTAAGGACATTCATCATGGGCCAACAGTGACAGCTTGGAGGATTTTAACTCACAACCTTCCACTTATGAAAACAACAGGGCAGCCTAATGATGTAAAATATTGCAATTAAATTTGTAATTGCTTAAAATCTGTAGTATTTGAAAGCATTTAAGTATCTGATTAATTTCATATTGCCTTAATTAAACAAACAATATAATCAGGAGGGAATACTATTAGTTCTGATTAATTATTTATTTATTCCTCTACAGTAATATTTTCTTATGATTGATATTGAGATAGATTTTAGATTTCTTATGTGATCTATAATTCACACAAAATCCACAAACAAACAAACAAACAAACAAACAAAAAAACATTGTGGTGTCCATATTCCAGCATAGAAATCAGCATAACTATAATGTGCCAACACATGAATAAAAGATAATTATAATCTATTAAATATGGAAATCAGGTTAATTACAACATGTAGGTAGATGTGTGTAATTACCCAACTGAATTCCACATTGTTCACTTGTGGTGAAATAAATAAAATTCCAAATATAATGCCATCTGAAATACCACAGTTTATACAAATGAACTCGGAAGTATAAAACTAGTTTATTAATCTTCAGTAACTTCTTTATGCTGACCATGGTAGGTGTATGAAAAAAAATGAAAGTTATTTAATGTTATAGGACTGAGAATTTCCTTTTATTAATTTATATGCATTACTTGTATTTTTTCCTGCATGCTATAAATCTATGTTTACCTTTATAATATGTTTTAGGCAGTTAGACTTTTAACACTCCTTTTGCACATTCTGTATTTAAATGCATCATTTAAAATGATTAAAATAAGTAGTTTAACTACTTAGGAGTTAGTTTCCCAAAGCATCTGTAATGCTAAGTACTTTGTTATCTCTCTTTGTGAATGTTCCTCTTCATTTTTTTCTTTCTTCAACAAAGCCGTCCTGATACTGAGGACAGCTTCCCTCTTAACACCCCCTGTAATTGCTTTACTTTCGTATATTACTTTATTGTGAAAATCAATATTACCCAAATGAATTGGATGGATCATGAATATGGCAGAATGCCTCATCAATAAACACACAACCCAAAAAATGAACACCTCACATAACCATGACTTATGCCATGTTCACTATAAATCCACTTTACAACAGTTCTAGTACTGTCATGCAGGCCAGACAAGGCAGGATGCATGTGCACTTCAGTCTTTTAATTAAAAGAATCAGGCAAAGGTACAAAATCGGGCAGGATCAGAATCAGCAAACAGAAACAAAACTCAGGTGCAAACAAGGCAGAGCAGATGACTTGTAAACATGTAAACAGAGTCACAAAACCATTAGGGCAATCAGAATAAAAAAGGCTTTGCAATAGCAGACACAGGAGCTAGACTAATGCTTCGCAAAGGTAGGTGAGCAACTGAGTCTTTTAAAAGAGTCCTGTGTGTGTGTGTGTGCGTGTTTGATTGGCTGCGCCTGCACCCAATCAGAAGTCAAGTCAAGGCTTTTATTGTAATTTCAATCATATACAGATGATTCACTACATAGTGACACGAGACAACATTTCTCCAGGACCATTTTGCTACCTATAGGACAACACAGATTAACAGAAATGCACGTCTTCAACAAAAGACAGCATAAAATTTTATTTTTGCAAATGCGTGTGCAAACATTGCAAAGACAACATAGACTACATAAAGTACACAAACAGTGCAGACATCACAAAAAGACAAGACAGTACGACACTAATCCAAGTCATGCAAGTCCTATAAATCCTGCTCAATGACGTACGTTGCAAAAATTGCAGAGGTAGTTGAATATATTCATTTGTGTGTGTGCGTGTTTGTGTGTCAGTCCAGTCCCTGAGTGTTCAGGAGTCTGATGGATTGTGGAAAGAAACTGTTGTACAGTCTAGCAGTAAGGGCCCAAATGCTTGGTACCTCTTGCCAGATGGCAGGAGGGTAGGAGTTTGTGTGAGGGGTGTGTGCAGTCATCCAGAATTCTGGTGTTAGCTGTTCTCACTATTCACTGTTTGGTCTTAAGATAAAGTGCAGTTTGCATACCCTACAGTGATGCAGCTGCTCAGGCTCTCAATAGTCCCTCTGTAGAAGGTGGTGAGGATGGGTGGTGAGAGATGGGCTTTCCTCAGGCTTCAAAGGAAGTAGAGGTGCTGCTATGCTTTCTTGGCAATGGAGCTGGTTTTATGGGACCAGAAGAGGTTCTCCACCAGGTGAATACCAAGGAATTAGGTGCTCTTGACGATCTCCACTGAGGATGCTCAGTGGAGAGTGGTCACTCCCTTCTCTTCTGAAGTCAACAGTAATCTCTTTTGTTTTATCCATGTTTAAAGACAAGTTGTTGACTTTGCACCTGTCCATTAGCTGCTGCACCTCCTCTCTGTATGCTGACTCATCATTCTTGCTGATGAGACCCACCACGGTTGTGTTATCTGCAAACGTGATAATGCTGTTCGAACTGTGCATTGCTGCAAAGTCATCAGTCAGCAGAGTGAACAGTAGTGGACTGAGCACACTGCCCTGGGGGGCCCCAGTGCTCAGTGTGGTGGTGCTGGAGATCCTGTTCCCAATCCGGACTGACCGAGGTCTCTCTGAGTACTTCATCTTGATGGGTGTGAGTGCCACGGGATGATAGTCATTGAGGCAGAACACTGAGGACTTCTTTGGCATGGGAAAGATGGTGCTGGCTTTGAAGCACTTCAGAACGACAGCAGTGCTCAGGGAGATGTTGAAGATGTCAGTATGAACATTTGCCAGCTGGTCTGCACTTCCTCTGAGCACTCTCTCAGGGATGTTATCTGGACCATCTGGTTCTGTGAGTTAACGCTGCGAAGAGTTTTCCTCACATCAGCTGTGGTCAGACGCCGCACCTGGTCATTGTGAGAAGGGGTTGTCTTCCTTGCTGTTGCATCATTCTGTGCATCAAAGTTGTTTAATGCATCTGGTAGGGAGGCATCACCGTCACAGGTAGGAGTTGTTGTCCTGTAGTCGGTGATGGCCTGGATGCCCCACCACATGCACCGCTGTCCTGAAAGTGTCTGTGGATTCTTTGGCCGTGTGCACACTTTGCTGCTCTGATGGTCCAAGACAGTTTGGTCTTTGCTTTTCTTAGGGCCACCTTGTCACATAAGTTATAGTCTGAAATTTAATACGAAATTGCCCTGCTCGTGTCTGTTTTATTATATTTGCAACCTCACATTCAAATTGACCCTTCATTGGTTTGGTTTTTTCAGGAATTTTAGTCTGGACTGCAAAATGTGTCCAAGTGATCTGTAAGTACAAAGTGCTTCAAAAGTGAATATCTAGTCAGTACAAATACTGCAATTAATCTTCTGACTCTTTTGACCGATGCAGCAGGAACCAAGTTTAGAACCAATATTTAAGAAACAAAGGAAACTATGGCATGCCATTTGTAAAAACAATGTAATCTTTTTAGAGGTGTCATTTTTCCATCATTTAGCACAATCTTTATACATTTACAAAATTAAATAAATTCTATCTTTAATAAATTTTATCCTTGCCAAGAGCCCTGTTTTCTGGAAACTTCAACTCCTAGAAGTTCTGCAAAACATATTCTCTCCAACTCTTCAGTATACTGATTAGGATTATCTGTCTCTTTTGAAC
Organism: Parauchenoglanis ngamensis; assembly: GCA_030014255.1. Classification (NCBI taxonomy): domain Eukaryota; kingdom Metazoa; phylum Chordata; class Actinopteri; order Siluriformes; family Auchenoglanididae; genus Parauchenoglanis; species Parauchenoglanis ngamensis. Next base: position 6,057 of record JAQMYM010004499.1, on the reverse strand, counting down.
CCTGTGTGTACTGTATATACTCCTTAGTTTTTGCTTGTTGTTTTTTGCCTTTTGCTTCATTGTTTGAGTTATACTATGTTTATGGGTTATGTTGTTATTAGCATTTGTTTTTGTTTATTGGTAAATGTTTCTGTTGTTATTGTAGTTGTTTTTTTTCTTATTAATTAAACTATGTTTATTTTAATTTGCATATTCCTCTGCTAGTCTGGTCCAAACCTGACAGAAGACATAGCCACAACATTTTGGTTATGTAGATGGTAAATGTATCAAGCTTGTGGTAGCTTAGTTAACAGCTGCTCTTCACAAATGTATGAAGTCCCTATAGAGGGGTTAACACAGTTATCCTCTCTTGTCTCACTGTACTCTATCCCTGTGAACATGAAGTTTCAGTCTGGCTATGAAATTTCTTGCATCAATTCCCTAAATTAAACCTAGAATCGCTGGGGTCTGAAAGCATAGCTGCACATACTGTATAATACTGTAGTGAGTGTAGCTGCAAGGTAGGGCTAAAGTCACATTTCTTAAGATGTTCAAAACAGACATTTACAGTTATAAACAAGCCTGAAACACTTTGTACATACTGTTAGCTGTTGGGTGGCAGGTTGACCAAAGATCATAGACCAAATTGGGGAGAAAATGAAACATTTGATTATTTAGTTTATTATTTAGTTATTATTATGTTTTGGCACTGAATATTATCACAGGTTTGTTTGTTTGTTTGCATTTGTTTCTTTTTAAGGGCTCTTATTACCACATGTTTATTTATGCAACATTTTAGAAGATAAGTTAATTACATGTTCATTTATTTATTTATTTTGTTTGGGGAGGGGTATCATCACAATTGTTTTTGTTTGTTTGTTTATGTTTATGGGTGCTATCACAGGGTTATGAATTTAGATTATGTTTTTGTCTGTTTTTAAGATGGTGCTATTGTTTATTTTTAGAGGAGTTTTTCTAGGAGTGTGTTGTAATTACAGAAAATATAATATTCATTCAATGTATTCTGCATTTTAAGTCTTTCTTTCTTTCTTTCTTTCTTTCTTTCTTTCTTTCTTTCTTTCTTTGCTTTTAGTCAATGCTGCTCACTGATCAAAAATAATTCCGTTTTTACGAGTTAATGTGTTGTGTGTGTGTGTGTCTGTGTGTGTGAAGGCTCTACCCGATATTTCAAGAAGCCATGTCTGTCTCCTCTGCAGACCACAACAGCCCTTTTTCCCTGATGTTGTGAAATCTGAAACAGGAAGTAAAGTGTCAGGTTCAACCAATCACATTATTAGATGGATTGCATTCACACAGAGATCAGTTTTATCAGCTTTAGACACAAAACTCACATAAAATATGATCATAAGTCATTTTCTGTACCTGTTGCACAAATAAGTGAGCCAAAATGTTATGGAAATCACTAAACTATGAAATATGAAGAACATTTAAAAATAACAATAACAAGCAAACAAACAAACAAATAAATAAAAAAGAACATGAAACCGTAAGTGTTTAAAGAGTAAATTACTAAATATAAATTAGTACCTCTATTGTTTTATTATTTTATTTCATTTCAAAATTTTTCAGCTTTTAAACAAAGGCTCAAGAATCCATCAGGATTAATTGCACACACACACACACACACACACACACACACACACACACACACATTGTGAATTACTGATATAGACAGTACAATATAAATTTTCTGTTGTTGTCTACTATTGATTTATACTTTCATTGGTGTTCATTGCATTGGCATCCTTGACATTAATGCATACCTATAGGCAGCACTAGTATGACAGTTTGGCAGCAGACTCCAGAACTATTGACATTGTACTGGCATTACGTTGTATAAATAACTACACATTTCTGGACAGAGTCTTGGAATCTGTTGGAGAAAGGAACTGATGAAAGAGTGTTTCAGGCAGCAGAACACAGAAGATGACAAGGAGGATGACCAAGCCTCTCTATGGAATGTGCCACCGACAGATAGAGGGAGTGTCTGATAACATGAAATCCTACCAGTGGCTAGAAAAAGCAGGCCTGAAGGACAGCACAGAGGCTCTGATCACGCCAGCACAAAAATAGGCCCTAAGCACTAGATCTGTAAAGGCAGGGATCTACCACAGTAGGCAGGACCCGAGGTGCAGGCTGTGCAAAGACGCTACTGAGACTGGTTGCAAGATGCAAGCTGGGACAGCATATACTGAAAGGCATAACCAAGTGGCGGGGATAGTGTACAGAAACATCTGCACCAAGTATGGGCTAGAAGTTCCTAAGTCCAGATGGGAGACACCACTGAAAGTAGTTGAGAACAACAGTTCTCAAGTCCAAATATGGGACTCAAATTCTAGACAGATAAGCAGCTGCTGGCCAACCAACCAGACATAGTGAAGGTTGATAAGGAGCAGAAAACAGCAGTAGTGGTAGATGTGGCAATCCCAGCTGACAGTAACATCAGGAAGAAGGAACATGGGAAGATCAAGACTTGTGGCTTGTTCACAATATATATATATATATATGTATATATATATATATATATATATATATATATATATATATACTGTATATATATTGTGTGCTACCTTTGCATTTAGATCTCTGCATTTTTTACTTTGATCCACTAACTAGCTTGGAGAGACAGATGCATTTACATTTGTATAACATTTGGCTGAAATGTCTGCATTTACACTTTCTTTTTTATTGGGAAACTACCAAGTATAAACAGGCTCTAAAGATCCTCTTGAATTAAAAACACCTGTGTGGTGGCAGGGGTGTTGTCAAGTGCCACTTGTGAATGGAGAGCTGAGTCTTGACGAGTGGGCAATTGTATGAATGACCATACAACTGTGTGAACAACCATGCCCTTTTTTATATGCTGTGTTTCACAGTAAGGAGAGTGCTGAGCAGACACAGCCTGAAGTGAGGAACAGTGCGACTTCCTCCTAAAGCATCCTGCTGAGCTAGTGTCTCTGTGTGTGTGCACTTCTAAAGTTTTTATTAGTTTTTAAACATTGAGTCATTTCTGTAAGGATGATTGTGAAGGTGAAAAGAACAGACAAAAAGACATAAAAACTACAACTCCTCTCCCTCTCAGGCCTGAGTCTTTGTTCTCCTCACATCAACCAGGGTGTCACAACTTGATAGTTGATTACTGACACAGCTTTTCATGGGAATATGTCTTAGACCCTGTCCACATGGCTATGAATATTTAACTGTAGTTTTCCCCTTCATTAAAAAAATGTTCCAATGATAAGCTTTTTTTGGCACCTTAATTTGTTAAGCTGTTTGTTGGTTTTCCTTGATGATGTTACAGTTTTCATAAATTATTTTCTGAAGCTTTGAGGATATAGCACAAGGCTACATCAAGCAATATCAACTGGGATAAAAGTGTGGCTCTGTGAGCTGATCAGGCACAAGTGGACTGTGTGCACGATTACCAGGGAATTTGAGGAGGATAATATTCTCCTTTTGTCCCATAAAGACACAGTTCCCAGTAACTTGGTTGCTTCCACCCTGTGGTGCAAACTTAGTGTGCTACAATAACCTTCCAGACTTTTTTTCCCAATCCATCACTGGATTTGAGCAGCTATACCATGTCTCCCATTATACAAAGGGGAGTAAGAGTCCCTGTGAATATCAGGACCAACATAATTACATTCAGACTCCAAGTTGCCCGTAGGCTGTTGAATCACTTGTCTTTTTCCTGGAATGACACTGCTAGTGCACTTTTCAGGAGAACTACAGGAATGGGATTTGACAAACACTTGTTTCTCCTGAAATTACAAAAGACTAAGTTGATGGATCCTATCTTATTTTACATGCAAGTGGTGGAACAGTGGAAGGGTTTCTCTTTTGCAAACATGCCTGACATCTGTTGTGGTGTGGTACTGTTTAATATCAAACTTTTACAATAAAGACTATTTACAAGTCTGCGATGTCTGAGAACTACTGGGTACACAAAACTGGGCCATTATATGAGCACTGATTTGGCAGCCATGGGTGAGCCATGGTACTGGATCAGCTTACAGCACAGTCATGGAGGTGACTTCCCACAATATATAATGATCTCCTAAATGATCCTTCTGCCATTGCTCAGTGGAGAGAGGGAAGTCATTACTACTTTCCTACCCTTACCTGCTGCCTTCCTGCTGCTATGGAGGACTGGAATGAGGAATGAGTGCCTCTCTAGAACTAGGTGTCTTCAAGTCAGCTGGAAAGATGGCCATCTACATAATTTGTGTGAATATTTGCAAAACGAACACTTGCTGATGATAAATGAGCCGGTAACCTCCAGTGGAAAAACATGCATGAGCATTACCTAGAAACAATCTTGTATCTTGATCCTAGCATTGTTTTTTGTTTTGGGACTTTATTTCATGACTTTGCTTCTACCCACAAAAATTGGTTCTCTCCTTTCATTTGTTGATGTTCTGTCAAAAAAGGGCAAAAAAGTTCTAGTCTTGCTAAACAGATTATCCTCCACAACAAAATTAGACATTTTAAAAGCACAGAAAAATCTGACATCAAGGCCATATTCAAGGGTTTAGTGGCTGTATGGCTTAGAGCTGACCATATCTGTTATGTTTTGGTTAATAAAATGACAATATTTATGGCTATTTAGGGGAAAATGTGTTAATGTGCACAATTAAAATGGTGGTTTTATGTCATTTTAAAATATATTAATGCTTATCTTCTTATTTTTTCATTTTCTCATTTCTTAACAGTAACTGTAATTTGGGGGGGGGGGGGGAGTAGTTTTTTCTATTGTCACAAAATATGATTAGCATATTATTTTGCACCTTTGCCTCCCCCCACCCTTTTCCTCTTGCTCTCCCTTCCTGTCCCTGTGTCTCTTACTTTGCTGGCTTTTTTTCTCTGCCTCTCAATAATTCACAAACATTTACTTAGTTTATCTCTTTTCCATCTACTTGCCTTTTTTTCTTTGCTTTTGGCTTTTCTCGTACTGTCTCACTCTGTAATTCATCCCATTTTCTCTATGTTTGTTCTTTCTTTTATACATTCATATATACTATATATCTTATAGTATCTCTTTCTCTTTCTTCCTCTGTCTGTCTCCCGTTTTTCTGCACAAACATCCTATTTAAGCCACATTTACAACATTTAAGCCATATTTACCAGTACCCTATGTCTTTGCGCATTTCTTGTTTTTTATTTTCACCTTAATAAACAAACAAACAAACAAAGTCAACAATCTCTGACAGGTCTAAGCAGTGTAGGATGAACAGCAGCCACTCTTTCTATGTAAGGTATCTCATAAACCTCCATTTGATCGTGTTACCCCCCTGGCCTCTGTGGCTGATGCTGATTTTGTGATTACGAATGTTTCATTGCACTCTGTCCTCTTTAGCACAGCTGTCCAAACAGCAAATGACTCTGTATCACACTTCATTCTCAGTCAGCTCAGCCTTGTCCAGCCATTTTAGCCCTAAGGGGTTGAAAATGAGACTCGAAAATGCTTAGGGTTAGTCCTGAGGTGTAGCTGGGGAAAATTAAGAGCAACGTACTTGTCAAACATTTTTATCTAGAGTGACTTATATAAGTGCTTTGCCTAGTTAAAAAAACATGTTCCTACTACAACTAGAATGAACTAGATAACTTAAGGAACTGGTTAAATATGTAAATTATTTATGTTTTTCTTTATTTTTTCTTTTCTATGCAATATGTTCCAATACCATGATGTGTTATCCAAAAGCAGTCAATTAAAAATCATCAGGGTGACTAAAAGTCTTCATAATCCCAACACCAACTAGCATTTATATTATTTCTACATTTACAGGATTGTCTTTTTAAGCATTCTTTTTTTTTCTTTTTCTTTTTTTTAAATTCCTGCATCTCTAAGTGGGACGTCTCATAAATTGACTTGCAAAATCTCACTCATTTTTAGGAATACACCAACTGGAACATTATTTTTTTCTTTTTAGGTCATTTTCTTTATATAGTTGTGAGGCATCAGTTATAATCTCCACTTTCGGATTAGGTCAACTGGTTACTCTAAATTGCCCATAGGTGTGAATGCGAGCGTGTGTGGCTGTTTGTCTGTGTTGGCCC